>JAQQSV010006751.1:0-14194 GCA_028646515.1 Pseudochirops corinnae
AGAATAGACTGGGGGAGGGGGGACACACTGGGATTGCTGTTTTGGGGTGGTGGGTGGGGAAAAGAGGGGGCGAAAATATGTAACTCAAAATCTTGTGGAAATGAATGATGCAAACTATAATAAAATTAAAAAAAAAAAGAAATACAGACATAGTAGTGGTATTGCTGGGTCAGAGATGCAATTTTCTAGCCCTTTGGGCATGATTCCAGATTATTCTCCAGGATGATTGGACCAGTTCACAATTCCACCAACCATGCACCTAGTTTTCCCACATCCTTTTCAGCATTGTAATTTTCCTTTTCTTTCATGTTATCCAATCTCATAAGTATGAGGTAGCACCTCAGAATTGTTTTAATTTTCATTTCTCTAATCAGTAGTGATTTAGAACATTTTTTCATTCAAAGATAGCTTTGATTTCTTCTTCTGAAAGCGTTGACTGTTCATGTCCTTTGACCATTTATCAAGTGAGAAGTGGCTATTTTTATAAATTTGGCTCAGGTCCTTATATATTTAAGAAGTGAGGCTTTTGTCAGAGAAAATTACAGTAGAATTTTCCCCTAGTTTCCTTCTTTCCTTGTAATTTTGGCTACATTGTGGGGGGGTTTTCCTAAAAAATTTAAATTAAAAAATATTCATTTAATTTTCTGTGATTCTATCTCTTGTTTGGTCATGAACTATTCCTTTTTCCATAGATGTGACAGGTAATTTTTTTTTACCTTTTATGGCTAAATCATGTACCCACTTTGAAATTATATTTATATAAGACACAGGATATTGGTCTATGCCTAATTTTTACCAGAATATTTTCTACTTTTCCCTGAAGTTTTTCTTGAATAGTAAGTCATTGCTTGGATCTTTGGGTTTACCAAATGCTAGGTTATAGTAGTCACTTAATTCCAAATATTGTGTACCTAATATTGATCAATACTCTGTTTCTTAACCAGTACCAAATTGTTTTGATAATTACCACTTTGTAGTATAGTTTAAGGTCTGGTACTAGTAGGCCACCTTTCTTCACTTTTTAAATGAATTTTTTATTGTTTTTTTCAGCCTTACAAAATAATTATTTGATATTTTGATTGGTGTGGCACTGAATAACTAATTTAGGAAATATTGTCAGTTTGATTATATTGACTCAACCTACCCATGAGGAATTAATGTTTCTCCCAGTTGTTTGGATCTGTCTTTCTTTGTGTAAAAAGTATTTTGTAATTGTGTTCATATGGTTCTTGAGTGTTTCTTGAGAGTAGACTTCCAAGTATTTTATACTGTTTATACTGCTATTGCTTCTAGGATTAAATATAAACTTCTCTGTTTGGCATTTAAGATATTGAGGAGTCCGTTCCAATCTATTTTTCCAAAGAAATAATATATTTCTTCCCCTCACACATTTTGTGTTCCAACCAAACTGGTCTACTTGTTGTTTCACGTACATAAAATTCCAGCTTCCATCTTTAAGCCTCTATAAGGCTTAAAGATCTCTGTATCTAGAATGCTCTTATTCCTTAACTTAACCTCATAAAAATTCTAGCATCCTTCAAAGCACAGCTCTAGTACCACTCTATACAATAGGTCATTCCTGACTCCTCTCGTTATTAGTGCTTTTCCCTTTTCCCCACTCCAGGTAATTACTTTCTATATACTATGTATATATCTCATCCAGACTTGTCTGCCTATGTATTGTTTATCCTGAGTAAAATATAAAGCTCCTTGAAGGCAGGGAATTTTTTTTCTTCTGATGGAGAGAAGTAATGATTTGGAATGGATACAGAGATGCCCTTAAAGACAAAAAGAACTGGGTTCGAAGCCTGCGTTTACCCCATACTTACTGTATGACCGGGGAAAACCATTTAACCTTTTGGTACCAAGTCAATGACAACCAGAATTGGTAGTGTTTCCTTACCTAGGTGTTCACTATACTACCTAGGTGTTCACTATACCACTATACCAACAATTTTAGTCCCTATTCCTATTTTCATCCCTATCCTATCCTGCCCTACACTATCCTATCCCCAGTGTCTTCCAAAGAGGTTTAGCACATACCAGGCTCTTAAAAAAAACTTTTATATTTGAATTATATGACTGTCATCAAGTATCTGATGACTTTAGTGTGAAAGGGGGACTAGACTTCTGGTTGAGCTCAGAAGGAACAACTAGGAAAGGACCAATGAGTTGAAATTTCAAAGGCTGCTTCAGGTTTGGTTTAGGGAAACCGTCCTCATAATCAAGGGCATTCAA
Source organism: Pseudochirops corinnae (assembly GCA_028646515.1). Lineage (NCBI taxonomy): Eukaryota > Metazoa > Chordata > Mammalia > Diprotodontia > Pseudocheiridae > Pseudochirops > Pseudochirops corinnae. The sequence continues at coordinate 2,239 of JAQQSV010006751.1, forward strand.
AAGTGAAATGAGCCAGAGCTAGTCCAAGAGCTCTGGAGGATCTCCTCTCACTGGAGATCTTCAAGCTATGGCAGGATGACTACTTGTCAGTGAAGGTGTAGAGAGTTTTCTCAATCTGGTATTGGTTGAACTATGGGGTTTCTGGGTCCCTTCAAGTTCTTAGGCTCTGCTATTCTGTTAACCTAGGAGATAGAAAATTGATTTTTATTTAATTCACCAAAAAATAATTATTGAGGAAAAGGCAAAGTCTAACTATGTATTGACTCAAATTTCCCTCCAAGTTAGCAACAGTCTATTAAGGCTTTGAGAAGTGTTCTAATCTGTTGTCATTGAATCTTCTGGTCGTAGTTTTGCCTTGGAGCCCCCACTTTTTTAATGTAAATGTTTAGCTTATAGACAATAAATTTATGACTAGTTCAACACCCTGTGCCACACATTGCCTTTATTACTCTCACTTCCTCTTTGTTTCTTCTCCCTACAATTACAGTGTATTAAACACCAAAGTTTGATTCAAGAGTATATCTATGAAGTTTTATGGCATTTAGGTAAACAGAAGACAGTGTTGGTGATGAGGTCATGAGATGCACAAGTGTTCACTAATAAGTGACCATTGCTCTTGTTTCCAACTCTATTCCTCTCAAAGACTTCCCGCAATGTCTAATACTCTGTGTCATATTTGGTGTTAAAGTAACCTATAATTATAAGCTTGTCCTCTTTCAGCACATTGATGATGGAGGTCTACAGGTCTTCATAAAATTTTTCTTTGATTTCATCAGGGTTTGTCATGGTGAGAATATAGGCATTGATGATGGTAGCATGGTGTTTTCCTGCAAGCAGCAATCACATTGTGATGAGTCTATCATTCACTCCTTCGGGGAAGCATACAAGCTTGTTGACTAGATTACCTACACCAGCTTCACAGCATTTCCCATCACCATGGCCACTCCAGAAAAACATTTATCCAGCTTGTTCCTGACTTTGGTAAGCTGGCCTTCATTTGCCAGCCTCGTTTCACTCAGAGCCACTATTCTGATGCAATTCCTACTGAGTTCTCTCAACAAGAGCTATTATTCATCTTTCAGGTCTACTGAATTTCATGTTGTCCATAGGCATGTGCACATTCCATGTGCAAGTAGCGAGTGCAATCATCTTCACAAAAGTTTTTGTACATTTATTTGCATTTTGACCATGGTGTGGGATCCCTGCCTGCCACAGTAAGCAGGCCAGGATAGAGTGAAGCAGACAGTTTTTACGGCACCTTTCCTAGCCCACAAGGTGAGCGGCACATCCTTGAAAAAAAGGCTGCTCAGACTCTGAGGGGGCTGCCATACCCTACTCCAGAAAGAAGACTACTCTATGGCCTGGGCCACCTGTATGTGAGGTTGTAACTACAGCTCCCCAATGTATCTGTACCTGCTGCCTTGTCACTTGCCTGTTACCACAGGAGGTAGGTAAAAATGATAAAATAGTATGGGTGATGTCTTATGATTCATACACAAATTGGATTTAAATGAGGCAGAGATATACAAAATTGTCATCGTCATTCTCTCTTCCAGAGTCATCAGTCTAGTAGCAAGAGAAATGTCAAAATGACTGATGAGGACTTAGGATACAGTGGTGGTTTCTTTGATTTCTAACAATGCTCTAAGCACTCCATAGTTCCTGCTTCAGTTGCCTTCATGGCCATTGGAGCAAATTGTTCTCATTCTTCCATTCACATGCTTGAGGTAGACAACCCCCTCATGTACTGATGGGTTTGGGCCCCCTTGGTTACCCTAAAGCTGGTTTAGCCTGTCTATCAAGATGGTTTAGGATATGGCTGCTGTACATGCTATAGCTTCTTGGAGTCACAGGTGAGAGTTGGATGGCAGGTAGATACCAAAGGTGGAAAGCAGCCCTGAAAAGGGCTTGGCAACCCTCACACCTGAGGTAGTAGTCTTCCCTGAACACCCTTGTACCTCAAGAGAAGAAATAATACAACTTAGTTCCATACTGTCTCTTTTCTACAATGATCTAGAAAGTGTGTGCTGGAACAAATTCTGATTAGAAAATCCAAGAATAAGTCACAGTGAGTAATTATTTTTTTCCAGCTCAGGTTGGCTTAGGGAAAACAAAGAAGTCTACAGATGTGAGGAATAACATCTGGCCTGGAGGATTCGTGGAGAACAAGAGCTAAGACAGGGCAAAAGCATGGAGACAGAAAGAGATTTCAGGGGATCCCTCAACTAGCACTAGGTACAGGAACAGGTACTATCTAGCAACTCTTTTACCCGCCACCCAGTCCAGATTCAGAGACCCAGGACAGAGAGGAAACTTGAGCCCTAGCTGGGTGCCAATAAAGGAGTAAATTCCAGAACACAGCTGTTTGGCTCTGAGACTATCAATGCTTGTTGTAGCTTTCAGCCCAGCATGGAGACCTGCAGTGGAATAACTAGGGCAGGAGTCTCAGATCAAAGGTGATCTGAGAGTTCAGACACTCTGAACTTATGGAGCCTCCCAGCAGGCTACCACTTACTCAGTTCAGTAGCAGTCAATTGAAACTCTACCAAGGACTTATTCAATGATCTATCTATCAAACTACCAAAGGATTACTTTCTAATAAAAGCTAGAAAAATAATAATTTGTTTGGAGGAAAAAATGATAAAGTTTATTCTGGAGGAATAGCTAAGTAAATAATGATTTTAAAAAGGGGTGGTAATGGAAGAAGACCTAGCAATAATTGATCAGAGACAATACTACAAAGTCATAATTGGCAAACCAATTGGTACTGGCTAAGAGATAGAGGCAACTAGAGGCTCAGTGGATAGAGTACTGGACCTGACATCAGGAATACCTGAGTTCAGCTTCCACCTTAGACACTCACTAGCTGTATGACTCTAAGCAAGTCACTTAACCACTATTTACATAATCCATTTGATAAGGAAATGGCAAACCACTTCCAGTTTCTTCGGCAAGAGACATACAGCATCATGAAGACTCAGATATGACTGAATGACTGAGCAGCAAAGAAACAGAGAGGTAAATTAGGGGAACGCCTTACATATGTAATATACAGAAGCAAATGATCATAGAAACCCAAAGATCCTGACTTGGGTGCACAACAAAAACTATTGGGAAACCTGGAGAACAGTCTGGAAGAAACTAGTTAGGGATCAGTATACCAAGACAAGCTCCAAATGGGTACATGACTTAGACATAAAGGGTGACATCATTAGCAAATTAGAAAAGCATGGAAGAAATGATCAGAATAGGACCAAATGACCAAAGGAGAGATAGGTTCATAGGAGGTAAAATGGACAAATTTGATTAAATAAATCTAAAAATATTTTGAATGAACAAAACCAATGAAGCTAAAATGAGAAAAGAAGTAGGAAATTGGGGGTGGGGAGGTAGAAATTTTGCAGCAAGTTCCTCTAAATATCTCATTTCTAAGGTAAAAGTAAAATTTATGAGAATAAGAGCCATTCACTGGTTGATATTCAAAGGACATGAATAGGAAGTTTTCAGAGCTATCAATTATCATATAAAAATGTTCTAATTCATGAATATTTAGAGAAATACTGATTAAAACAATTTTGAGGTACTACCTCATACCCATAAGATTGGCTAAGTTGACAGAAATATAACAAATGCTGGAGGGTATGTGGGAAAACAGATAATTAATGCACTATTGTTGGAGTTGTAAACTGGTCCAGCTATTCTGGAAAGTATTTTGTTACTGGGCCCAAAAATCTTATTAAATCGTGCATATTCTTTTACTCAGTGATACCACTACTAGGTCTATACTCCAAAGGGATTAATGGAAGAAGAAGGAAAGGAGTCATATTTTCAAAATTATTTAGAGCAGTTCTTTTCATGGTGCCAAAGAATTGGAAACTGAGTTGATGCCTATTAGTTAGGGAATGGCTGAACAAGTTATGGTATATGAATATGATGGAATACTGCTGAGCTGTAGAAATGATGAAGGGGATGGTTTCAGAGAAACATGGAACCAAGACTTGTATGAACACATGTAACATTTAGTGAACAGAAGAAAGAGAATAATAGCAACAATATTGTAAAGATAATCAACTTGGAAATATTTAGGAACTTCATCACCATTAATCACAATTAATAACAATTTTAAAGGACTCATGAATAACATGATATCCACCCTCAGATAGGGCTGATGGACTCAGAATACAAATTAAAGCAGAGTTACTTTCTTCTTTGCTTCCTTTTCCTTTTTTCCTTTCTTCCTTTCTCTTTTTTCTCTTTCCGCCTTTCTCCCTCCCTCCCTGTCTCTCTTCCTCTCTCCCTTTCTCTTTTCCTCCCTCCCTCCCTTCTTCTCCCTCTTCTTTCCTCTCTCTCGCCCACCCATTTTTCCTTCCTTCTTTACACATAGCTAATGTAGGAATTTATTTTGCATGACTATACATATTTGTAGTGAGTTTGGGATTTGGTTGGGTTTTTTTTTTTCACCCTCTCCATGGGTAGGAGAAAGGAGGTGGAGACTTTAAAGCTGAAAATAAAATTAATTATAACATTAAAATTATAAAATATAAGAATACATAAAATTGTGAATTACACAAAAATAAGTGATTATTGAGCAATTCTTTTTTTGTGTACACTCTTGCTAGGATCAGTGAAGATGCAAGAAGAAAGTAAAAAGCAGGTCATTTGTGGAAGAGATTATAGTCTAGTTAGAAATGCATAAAACAACTAAATAACAATACTTCATAGGCCATACATACCATCAATGTTCATTAATAGGAAAGATCAATGTGACTTTGAGTATCTGGAAATGTTTCGTGAAGGAGCTTAGATTTGAAGTGATCCTTAATGGATAAGGAAGGATCTGTACATTCAGGATATACTGAGCAAGGATAATAGAAGGACATAAATGGGTCTTCTCAGGAGTGATTTTAATGTCCCAATGCTTCACAACTTTTGTACTCTGACTACGAGGAAAGAAAAGGGCTCAGCTCAGAATATTCAGGTACATGCTACTAATCCTAACCTGGATTAGTCAACATAAAAGACAGGTCCATGGGTGATTTGTGTTTGATATGAAACCCTTATACTGTCCATTGCCATAACACCTAGATAAATGACATGAGTAGAAGTTTCCCAGGAAATTCTCTTTTGTCCAGATTATGCTTAAACAAAACTCACCTGCTATGGTTCCAGTCTTTGAATAAAAAGCACAAGCATACATTATTTTCCTCTTATCTCTCTAATTTTGTCCTCTTCCTGACTACTTAAAGTAGTTATATCCTAATATTAATTTCTCTCTATATGTCTTCTCCCTTAGCAATATCATTCATGCCCATAACTTCAATTTCCATCTCTATTCAGATAACTTCCAGTCCTAATCTCTTTTGTGAGTTCCAGCCCTATTTCAGCTGCCTACCAAATATTTTTTCTTAAAGGCACCACCAGAACTTCAGTTTATTAAAATTGCACAATCCAAATTTTTGTCTTCTCCTCTCATACCATCATAACTTATTTCTGGAACCTGTAGGGTAATTGTTATAATCTTAGTCTGACATGCATAATAACCAAGTTATCTTTGGTTGTGTTTCAGAAAATGGGGTTCAATGGACAAAACTTTTTCAGCCAATCACCAGAAATGATGATTTAACCTTTGGACATATCCTTGGAATGTTGATATTTGATTCTTTTTTATATGCCTTGGTGACTTGGTATATTGAAGCAGTTTTTCCAGGAAAATATGGAATGCCGCAGCCCTGGTACTTCTTCTTGATGGTGAGTTACAAAGATGCCTTTCTTTAGGTTCTTTAATAGCATAATTCTGACTACTTTGTGAAAGAATATGCATTTTTACCCTTTTCCAAGGTTTCCTTTTTCCAAAATTGAGCTTTAGAGAGTCCATTAAAATAATAAATCCTCTTCCCCCTCCCCTTTACTAATTTTGGTTTCAGTATATTCACTTTTTATATATTATCACACTTGAATCAATCCAGTGACCTCAAAAGCCCCAATAGATGTGATAGAAGCTATTATCTACAGATAGTGACATCATAATCTCAGATGTCACCATCATTATCTTCACTATTCACAACTCACTGTCTGCCCTTCCCCCCAAAAAAAGGACCACCAAGAATGGATAAGGAGAGCTAAATCTGTGATATTAATTGTGTAAAAGAAAGGGAAGGGTCCCAGAAAGTGATCAACAAAAGAAAATAAGGGGAAAAGACTAAAATTATCAAAGACCTTAAGAGGAAGAAAGGTCAAGGAATTTAAGCATAAGCAGATAAAAAGTTTTGTCATCTCTAATTGCAAATTGAAGGAAAATTATTCAACACTTCATAAGACAGAGGGCCCTGTTGATTTTGAAAAGATGGATGTTTCTGAATGGTTTGGATGAAAAATAAGAATTGTTAGTATAGAATTTATGGAATATACAGTAGTTCTCCCAAATAATTGGGAGAATATAAAACCTTGGATCCACAATTGCAAGACTCATAAAAAAGGAGAACATAATTGATTGGGGGCACACATATAGAAGTGAAGGACAATCTGGACCAAAACAAGCAAAAAGCAATAGTATTAAAATAAATCATGTTACTGATAGAAACAAAACATTGATCTCAAAGACAGAATACTTAGCATTAACTTAAAGATTATAGGTCTACTAGAAGAACATGACAGTTCAAAGAATATGAACAATATAATCCAAGAAATAACACAAGAAAATTGCACAGACCTTCTCAACCCAGAAAATAAAGTTCCAATTAAGAAACTCCATAGATTGCCTCCAGATTGCTTCCATTGATAGGCTGTGAACTACAAGACACTCAACTTGTTGAATTTCACAATTCCATTGATAAAATATTCTATAGGCAACCAGGAGAATGACCTTCAGATATAAAAGAAAGGAAATTCAAATAACACAAGACTATTTTGCACTCACCAGAAAATGGAGGAGGAAATGTAATAAAATGTTCCAAAAAGCAATAAAATTCAAGACTCAGTCTAAGGTAAAATATCCTAAAACTCTGAGCCTAAGTGTAAATGAAAAAAAAGATGGATGTTTAACAATTAAAAAGGTGTTTGAAACACTCCTAGAAAATTAGACCTAAAGAGAGTATTTGCTTCTCAAACAACATTGAAAAGAAAAATACAAGAAGAGTAAACAAATAGAGCAACCAACAAAATAACAGATACCATCAAAAGATTGCTTTCTAAATGAACATGAGGTGATAAGAGTGAAAGCAGAAGTCAAATAGAAGTGATGATGGAAAAATAGTCATGAAATATTGTGGACTAAAGCACCTACAGGTGAATCAGCGTTTTTTTTTATGGAACTAAGTTTCAAAATAGGAAAGCATATTTTAGAAAAGGGCAGGGGGAAGAAGATGAAGAGAAATATGTAATGTACCCTAATCAATTCAAAGACTTGAATGAAGAGAAAATACCTCCTGCAGGCTCTCATCTAGATCTTTTGAAGGAATAGGGTCACCCTAAAATATATAAAACTGAAGAAACATGGTGTTGTATTTACAGCAAAAGAAGGGGGGAAATTCTGTTTTTGAAAAAGAAAGTTAGAGTTAAATAGAAAAATATGTAAGCCTAACTTTCAATTTTAAATGTGAAGGGATTAACAGTCTAATGAAAGGGAAAAAGAGAGACAACTTGGTTAAGAAAACAAAACCCCACCACATGTTGCTTACAAAAAGCATTTGTAAAACAGAAACAAACACAGAATAAAATAAAAGCTGGAAAAAGCCATGAATGAAGTGAATTTTTTAAAAAGCAGGTGTTGCCTCCATTCTGTCAGACAAAGCAAAAACAAACATTTAAAACACTTTTTAAAAAATAGATAAATGAGGAACCTACGTTAGGCTGATACATTGACAACAAATCAATATCTGTGCTCCTAATGTCATAACTTCAACTGAAAGGTAAACAGAAGTGAAAATATAGAACTGAAAAAATTTCTGGAGAAAGTGAAACTGAACGACATCTAAATGGAACTACAAAAGAATATGCATATAAAATTACATTATATAAAACCACATAAATATATATTTATATTATGTGTAAACATATATGTATATTTTGTTGTTGTTCAGTCATGTCTGACTCTGTGAATCCATGGGCCATAGCACTCCAATAATGTCCATGGGATTGTCTTGGAAAAGGTATTGTAATGATTTGCCATTTCTTTCTCCAGTGGATTAAAGAACACGAAGGTTAAGTGTTTTGCCCAGGGTCTCATAGCTGAGGCCACATTCGAATTCAGGTCTTCCTGATACCAGGCACAGCACTCTATACAATGAGTTAACCAGGTGCCTCATATATACAGACATATAATTTCCCAGTACTACATAAAACTTTTACAAAACGTTGCAAACATTTGTTGCAAATAAATGTAAAAAAGAGAAATAATAAATACATCTTTTATATATCACAACATGTTAAAAATAATTAAAGGTTCAAGGACTATAAAGATACTGACCAAAATGGACATTTAACAATAAAATCCTAAATAATGAATAGGTCAAAGAACAAATAATGAAAATAAATTATGAAAATTATGAAAAAGTGAATTATAATGAAGAAAACTCATACCAAAATTTCTGGGATGCAGCTAAAGTTTTCCTTTCAAAGGGAAAAATAATATCCCTACAAGCATATATCAACAAATAAAAAAGGAGAGAATAATGAACTGAATTTGTGTTTTCAAAAATTAGAAAGCCAACAAATAAATCTAAAAACAAAATAGAATATATTTTTAAAAGAAGAGAAATAAACTGGAAACCTCTAAAGTTATAGACATTATAAAACTAAAATCTCTTTCTCCGAAAATACTAATAAAATTATAAACCTTTAGTGAATATGATTATTAAAACTTGTTTCACTTTGTGGTTCTGGAAACTTTGAGGCATTATCATAAAAAGTGCTGCCATAAATATTTTGTTGTATACAGGTATTTTTTATATCAGTGTCTTCCTTGTGGTAAAAGCCCAGTATAGGAATCTCTGGTCAAAAGATTTGTACATTTTAGTCTCTTTATTTATATAATTCCAAATTACTTTCCAAAACAGTTCTACTAACTCACAGCTCCAGGGGCAGCTAGGTGGTGCAGTGAATAAAGCACTGGCCCTGGAATAAAAAGGACCTGAGTTAAGATCCAACCTCAGACATATGGTACACTCACTAGCTGAATGACCTGGGGCAAGTCACTTAACCCCAATTGCCTTGCCTTCCTCCCTCCAAAAAAAAAATAATTCACAGCTCCAACAACAATGTGCTCATTTTCCCACAACCCCTCCAAAATTGATTGTTGACATCTTTTGTCATTCTTATCAATTTGCAGGATATGATACAAATTCCTTTGTTATATTAAATCATTTGTTGGATAAATCACAGTCAGGCTTTTGTTTAAAATCTTTAAATTGATATTCATTATCAGCATTCTTGATAAAAATACCAGAGCTGAACAGAAAATCTGACTTTCAAATACAAGACTCAAGAGAAACATAAAAATGTAAACATGAAAGAGAAATCATAAGGAGCACAATAAAGTTAAACTGTTTACATTCATATATGGAAATCTGATACTTGTAACTCCTAAGAACTTTGTCATTATTAGAGCAGAGAGAAGGTGTGTACATGGAAGGCATGGATATAGGTTGACTATGATGGGATGATATCTAAAAAAATAAAACTGAGGAGTGAGAAAGAGAGGTGCATTGGGAGAAGGGGAATGGAAGAGGTTGAATGGCATAAATTACCTCATATAAAAGAGGTGCAAAAGAGCTTTTACAGTTGAGGAGAAACTGGTGGAGAGTGGTCAGAGTGAGTAAGCCTTGCTCTTATAAGAAGTGGCTCAAAGAGGGAATAACATACATGCTCATTTGGGTATAGAACTCTATCTTACCTTACATGAAAATAGAAAGGAAGGGAGATAAAAGAAGGATGAGATGATGATAGAAAAAAGGTCAGAATAAGGGAGGCAGTGGTCAGAAGAAAAACATTTTTGAGGCACAGGGTGAAAGGAAAAAGAAGGATAAAGAGGGGGAAAAAAAGCAGAACTAAGGGAAATACACAGTAATTATAATTGTGAATGTGGATGGGATGAACTCACCCATAAAATGGAAGCAGATAGCAGAATGGATCAAAAACCAGAATCCTACAAGATGTTGTTTATAAGAAATATACTTGAAGCAGACACACACAGACACACATAGAGTAATAGTAAAGGACTGGAGCAGAATCTATCATGCTTCAGCTAAAGTAAAAAAAAAAGCAAGGGTAGCAATCATGATCTCAGACAAAGCAAAAATAAATTTATTCAAAAGAGATAAGCAGAAAAACATACCATAGACAATGAAATAATACCAATACTAAACATATGCATTTTAAATGATATAACATCTCCATTCTTAAAGGAAAAACTAAATAAGTTACAGGAGAAAATAGTAAAACTTCAATAATGGGAGTCCCCTCTCAAAAGTAGATAAATCTAAGCAAAAAATAAACAACAAAGAAATTAAGAAGATGAATAGAATTTTAGAAAAGTCAGATATGGTAGACTGAGAAGATTGAATGGGAATAGAAAAAATGTATATCCATTTCTCAACTATATATGACATCTTCATCCTTACATTAAGGAATAAAAGCTTCAAAAATTTTATGTCCTAATACATGGTCAATTTTTGTGTAGGTGCCATGAACCATGGAGAAAAAGGTATGTTCTTTTCTATCCCCATTCAGCTTTCTCCAGAGGTCTGTCATATCTAACTTTTCTAGGATTCTATTCAACTCCTTAACTTTTTCATGTTTATTTTGTGGTTAGATTTATCTAGTTCTGAGAGAAGAAATTTGAAGTTACACACACACACCCACATAGTTTATCTATTTTGTCCTGTAACTCACTTAACTTCTTTAAGAATTTGGATGGGGGGACGGAGCCAAGATGGCGGTGTAGGAGCAGCAACATATCGCAGCTCTCACATAGCCATCCCAAAATACCCATAAAATATGACTCCAAACTAATCCTAGAACTCCAAAACACACACAAATATACTTTCCGCTAAAGTCAGCTTGGCTATGAGGAACCATATCAGCACTGCGAACCGAGACCAGCCTAGCCTGAAGCCCTGGCTGAGCCCCAGGGGTGGCTGGACAAGAGGATTAAAGGAGAGTATTAATGGCAGCTAAAGAACTAGGTCAGTGGCGCTTGCAAGGTCGTAGGAGAAAAGCAGTCTGGTCGAAAAGCCTTCAGGGCGGAAAAGCAAAGGTTTTGCACCCGCCTCCGCATTGCAGCTTCAACTCCCTAGGCCTGAAGACTTCAGGGGGACTAAGTGATTGTTCAGAAGCCAAGTGCTCTCATGTTGAATGGCCTGGATCCGGATTGTGGTCTTGGGCTTTGGTCTTGTGGTCTTCTTTATCCAGTGAACCGGAAGTGGAGGAGGGACCCAGCACCTTCCTGAGAGCTACGGCAGCCGGGAGGACCCCAGCGATTTGGGACAGAGCTTTCCTTTCTGGAAGCAGAGCCCCACGGAGATTTTAAAAAAAAATCACGAGCTGACCAAACATGAGTAAGAATAAGCATAAGAAGCAGGGTAAGAACAGCAACCAAAGCCTAGATTCCTTCTTTGGAGAAAAGAAAGATCATGGGAGAGAGAGGGAGGAGGAGAGTGCAGCCAAAGCTCCCCCACAAGGGGCTTCCAATAAACATGAAGACTTCCTTAAAGCTAGAGAGGAGCTGAAGAAGGATTTTGAAAACCAATTAAGAGAAGTGGAAGAAAAATTGGGAAGACAAATAAGAATGTTGCAAGAAAATCATGAAAAGAGAGTCAGCAATCTGACTGAAGAAATCAACACCCTAAAAAACAGATTAACTCAAATGACAAAAGAGGCCCAAAAAGCCAATGAGGAGAAGAATGCCTTAAAAAGTTGACTTTGCCAGAAGGAGAAAGAATCTCAAAAGCACTCTGAAGAG
>JAQQSV010006752.1:0-14194 GCA_028646515.1 Pseudochirops corinnae
CCGCAGCCACTGCCTCTGACGCCGCTTCCAGTCCGCACCGCACAGAGATTAGCTTGGCTCCGGCGTTCTCTTGCTCCACCCCTTCCTGCTACAACAGCAAGCTCAAGGGGCGTGGAAGATCTTCAAATCCTAGTATCGTTACAGATCCCCATGAGTTAGGAGCAGAGTGTCAGTAGGATTACAGATTTAGCCATGGAGGGAACCTTTAAAAACCATATAATCCAATCCCCTCATTTTATACTTGAGACACAAAGATATCATGTGACTCATCCAAGGTCACATATGTAATAGAGCTAAGATTTGAATCTTGTGGCTCAAATAGAGTTTGTTAAAATGTAATATTATTTGAAAGACTTAAAGAATAAGAGAAGACTTCACCAGGATGTGGACTCTACTATGCCCAGGACTCTGTTAGAGAGTCCAACAGAAACTCATTCCAGTGAGTGAGATCCAGTGCAGGATCATCTGAAGGGAGACAGAGCTGCTAGTCCTGACAAATGGAAGAACAAAAGGTCAGATAGGGGAACTGACTCTTAAGATGGTCCTTGAAGGAGGACAAGGGATCTGAGAGGTACAGACAAGGAGGGAGTATGTTACAGATGACAATGGGGAAGTTGTCCTGTCAGGCTTTTCTTTAGTAGTCAGTCTACTTTATTTTCCAGTACCTTTTAATATAATCTCAAGTGCAATAAGATTTTTTTTTCCTATTGTCTGGGAGGATTAACAAGTAAACCTATAATATGAAGTGAATTTAAAATGGAGACAGATGGAAAGGTAGCATTTTATATGCAGTTTTCAACAAAACTACAAGAAATAGCACATCTACCATTTGGGTATCTATGCTTCATTTTTATTCAGTCTTTTGTCTTGCAAATGAGATTTCAGAGAAAAGAATTTCCTTATAAAATAATGCTTTTGAATTAACCTTGGAGAGAATGTATAAACCTGAGCTCTGGAATACCTCTGGTTACTATACAGATGCCTCTTATAGTGTAAGGAGCTCTGGATTTGACTCAGAGGACCTACTTTAGGATTGTGACTCTGCCACATAATAGCTGTATGATACTGGGCAAAGGCCCTTAACTTCTCTTGGTCTCTTGAGCTTCTGCTTCTGCTTCTCTTGAGCATCTGTAAAGTAAATGGGTGGATCAGATTATCACTAAGGATGGTCCTTTCTATCTCTGACTCTTTGATCCTATGAAGTTGTTTAATCTTTGGGGGGAACACTAGAATAGTACTCCAAAATGATGTGGTACTGCTAGCATCAATTGTTACAAACAGCCCTACATCATGGAGCAAAACATATGAGTTCTTAGGAAAGAGATATCATAAATCTTCCAGAATATGACCAGCATTAATACTTGACCTGTAATAGGAACAGAACTGTTAACTAGGAAGGCACTTGAGAATGGCAAGAGGTTTATGTTTTTTGCAAGTTTATTAGTCAGCAGACTTCATAATCGCTTAAGTTATGCCATAATGTGTGAATATGTTCTTTCCATACGTAGGGGAGATCAGAGACTAATGTTAATATAGATCTCAGATTATTGGCAAATCCCTAGCAGGATGAACAAATCATTTCTGCAGAAGTACATCATATAATAAAAATTCAGCATTCATTCTATTCTTCCTTTAGGTACAAATTGAACAGTGCTTCTGTCTGGTGAATGAAGCCAAGTTTAGTGAAACTAATGATGCCCCCACTGTTTTATGTCTTTGTTCCCCTCCCCCCCTTATGATTTGGATAAGATGTCAGCCAAGACAGTTTGTGTCAGTTGAATCTTTAGATAGTCCTTCATTTTTCTCTGTTTTAGTACCCCACTGCCTTACAAATGAGCCCAGATATAATAAAATTAAAAGTGGATTGAGTAAAAATATCAGTAAATGCAGATTGAGAAGCAGTATGGCCATGTAGAATGGGCATTGGACTTGAAGTGAGGAGACAGGAGTTCAGATTGTTCTTCAGACCCCTGGTAGCTGAGTGTCCCTAAGACAAGCCACTTCATCTCTTGGGGTTTGTGTCTTCATCCTTAAAAAGAGGGTATCCTCCACCATCTTACTCTTAACAAAACTGCTTACATTTTAAGGTTATCTACCGGTACCCATCCACTTAAAATCCATAGCTCTCAATTTCAGGCTTTTGTTTATTTTGTTTGTATTTGCTAGCCAGTTAGAAGAGACAATTAGTTCAAAGCAAAATTATTGGATGAATTTCTAAGTCAGGAGAGTGGTGATAAAATACTCCCCCAATTGGCCCAGGACATGCTCTCAATCAGAGGTGGCACTGAGTAGTGGACAAAGAAGCAGCTTAGGAGCCAGGAAGATCTGCACTGGATCCTTGCCTCTGACACACTGGCTGTGTGGTCTTCGCCAGTCCAGTTACCCTCTTGGTGCTCTAGGCAACCCATGAAGAGCATGAGTTTCAGAAAAAAGTGTCAGTTTCCTTGCCCAGGAGTTCCTTATACCAATGAAATCATAGGTCCAAGGACCTATCTCTTTCACATATAAATGTTAATGGGAAGAGAGCAAACACCTCAGGAATAGATATGTTGTTGTTCAGTCACATCCAACCCTCTGTGACTCCATTTAGGGCTTTCTTGCTAAAGATACTGGAGTGATTTGCCATTTCCTTCTCCAGCTCCTTTTATGTACCTGTAAAACTGAGACAAACTGAGGTAACTAACTTGCCCAGGGTCACACAGCTAGTGTCAGAGGTCAGATTTAACTCAGGAAGAAGAGTTTTCCTGACCCTAGGCCTGACACTAGCCATTGTGCCCTATCTACCTCTAGCTAGCTGACCCCAGGAACAGATGTAGAGGACATGTGTGATCAGGGCATATGCTTGGAGGGGTGTTTCACACCTCTGTTACTGAAGGACCATTGATGTCTTCCTATAGTGACATAGCATGTTCCCATGGAGCTTTTTTCCCCACTGGTCTCACATCTTTGCCCATCCCATGCAAATTCTCATCTATCTCTTTCCATAAGTATGACAGTGACCAAAGCTACATGGTAATGTCCTTGTGTATTTTTCAGTCTAATAGAAAAATGATCAAGTAGAACATACACACATATGATGATAATGCCTTTTTCCTTAGTTCAGTCACTCAGTTGGCCAGCATTCATTAAGTATCATTTATGTTTGAGTTTTTTATAGAAGAGATTTCTCCTCTGTGTAACCATAATATTATGGTCTAAAAGAATCTTATAAGACATGGTTACTACTCTCTAGGACCTTATTCCATAGTGAAGTCTATGAAGTAACAACTATTTATAAGCCCAAAAAAGATGTTATGTTCAGTAAGTGATAAAGGGATTTATAGAAAAAAGAGCTGATTACACATAGAATGGTTGAAACTAAGGGCTGAATCAAAAGTGCTTGGAGAATCATCAGTGACTCCTGCACATAAGCCCTCACATTGGCGTTTAAAGATGTTCACAATTTGGCTTCAGCTTTTCCTTTCCAGACTTATTTCTTTGCTCTCCTTCATGTACTCTCTCCTTTCCAGCCACACTGCCCTACTTCTTGTTCTTCAAAATCAGCATTTGATCTCTTGCCTCTATTTCTTTGTATTAAGCTATATTGCATGCCTAGTATGTACTCTGTGCTCATCCCTATCTCTTGTAACCCTTTGGACTAATCCACAAATATTCCATACATCTTGTCCTTGCAAATGGCATTTCTGTTTTACTATTGCAAATGGAATTTCTTTAGCTCCTACTGTGTTTTGTTAGTAATTGCAGAAACACTCATGATTTTTGCAGTTTTATTTAAATATCCTGCTACGTTACTGAAGAAAGAAAGTATTTCAGTGTTTTATTGAATGTTTAATACTCTTTAAGTAAACGTTTCCTCCTGGTCATCTATGGCTGTTCTCTTAATTTATGTTTTCTTGAATTATTGCTATATCCAGCATATCTAGCACTATGGTGTATAACAGGAAAAACAAAGAACATACTTGCTTTACCATCATTATTGGGAAAGTTTCTTGTGTTAAGGAAAGGTCCTTTTATTCTCTTGATTTTTTTGTTTTTCTTATGGAAAGTTGTATTTAGACACTATTCTTTTAGTCAGCTGTTCACTTATGAAATCTGACCTTTGTTTTTCAATTGCAAGGCTATTGAATCCTTGCTTCACTGAAGAAAATAACCTATGTACTCAAGATCTGAAATTTCTTGATCAAGGCTTCAAGACCCGTAAAGATGTTTTTTAGATTCCTTCTGGAAATATCAGTTATGTCTGTGGGAATCTCTTAAAGTGGATGGTGGTCATCTGTTTTAACAAGTCTTATGAGATTTTCTATGTAGTCCTGTTACACATATCTACCCCAGAAAGAGAGCAGACCACTCTTTATTTATTATTATCAAGTCAATAAATAGGCTTTTCCGTTACTGCACAGCACTACTTATCTCCTCTGCTTCTGACCTTTGTTGAATGGTCTCTCACTTGAAAATTCCTGACAACTCAGCCCTCATCCTTTGGAGGCTCAACAGGTACTTTCTGACTCTGAGAAAGTAACTTCCTCAATGGACCTGGCTCATTCCTTTTCAGGGAAAATGCCATGTCATCTCCTATTTAGACCCATGTGTTCAGTGATCTTGCATTCCTGTCTCCTCTCGCAACTGATGACAGACAATACAAATATATTTCATTTCGTGCAATGGGTATAGGTATATATTACTGCAAAATTTTATGTAAACTGAATGCTCCATTGGATATACATTACTTAAATGTCAAAGGGAACTGGGTATTTAAAAGGATGCAACTGTAGATTCTTCCATAACGAGACAGATAAATGCCTTTGTAAAATGTATAAATATACATCTTAACAAAGTATAAATACAACCCTACTCTCTGCTGTGCAAAGTCAAGCCAGAAGTCACTTGTGCTTAGTGACAGTACCTTCTTTTCTTGCCCCTCATTCACTGCCCATAGACAAGTAGCAACAGATCCCAGTGTGCCAGGATGCATTCGGTTCTCCCTTCCAGCCCTTAGAATCCATTGCTTCCTTAACGGTGCCACCCAGGGCCCATCTCTTACAAGAAACCTTTGCCGATGCCTGTCCTCCTGGTGCTAGTTCATGACAGTTGTTAATACTCTGGTTCTTGTAGTTGGCTGGTCATGACTTGGCTTTTTAAATGCTGTAGGGCTCCTGCGACCGACCCCCAGTAGGATGTAGTCTCCTTCATTGTAGGGATTATTGCCTTCTCTTTGTGTTTCTCAGTGCCTCCGATGTCACAGTTACTTAATACCTATTTGTCGCTTTGCATACAAGAATAGAGAAATTCTTATATGTCTTAGAAGCCATCCCAGTATATTGCATTCACTTTTGATCTCATTTTAATGACTTTTGTATCTGTTTTTCATGAAAATAAAACATGAAAACCTGCTCATCATGCCAGGATATAGTCTATCTAGTGCATTATATAATATAATCTCCATCCTGTCATACACAGTTTTATCAAGCTAAAGACAAGCATATAATTGGGCAGGGTAATAGGAAGAACTGAGAGGTGGCTTGATCCGGGAGAGAGGGTTCACCTGACTCATGAGCCTGGGAAAGACCCTGAAAGGTCATTTAATAATCTGAGATAGGTGGGTGACATAGTAAATAAAGAGGTGAACCCGGAATGAAGAAGACTTGCATTCAAATCATGTGTCAGACACTTAAAAAGTCACACTTTGTGATGCTGGGCAAGTAACAACCTAAGACTCAGTGTTCTCATCTCTAAAATGGGGATTAAAGATAGTACCTACTTTCCAGGGTTGTGAAGATTAAATTAAATGATATTTGTAAAAGTACTCTGAAAATCTTCAAGCAATATCTAAGTGCTATTATTATTATTATTATTATTATTATTATTGTTATTAATTTATAGACAAGTATTACTAACAGGATGATCCTGGGCAAATCATTTAATTTCATTTTTACCTCCATTCACCAGAGACAGAAGCACTTCTCAATTCGTTCATGGAAAAAGAATTGATTGAATGAATATGATTTTATGATGTAACTGTGTAAAAATATTATTCTGGGACCTGGCTGATATTTCAGGCTTTTTAATATAATAATAGCTAATAAGTTTTTGGAGGGCTTCATCCAGAAGAAATATTAAACTTCTTTAGAACTCGGGGCAATAGTTGCCATGAGGCAAATTTAGGAAACTTCCAATGATCAGAGCTATCTCAAAGTGAGACTGCTGCTTCAGGAGTAAATCAGATTGCTTTGGAGGTCTTCAAGCAGAAAATGGAAGTAAAAACTACCAGGAACATTATAGTGGGAATTATTTTTCAAGTATAAGTTAGACCGGCAGTTATCAAAGCATAGGCCTGGGATCCCTGAAACACTTTCAGTGAGCCTGTGAGGTCAAAACTTTTCATAATTATATTAAAATGTTTTAATTTCAAATATGGCAAATAAATCCCAATAGATATAACCCAAATACACAGACACTCTTTGGGGAAGGGGTCCTCAGTTTTTAAGAGTATATAGAGGAATCTTGAGACCAATAAGTGTGAGAACCACTCAGATTCTCAGAGGTTTACTCTGACTGAGATTTTATGATTCTGTGACCAAAAATGAGAAAGTTAGAGTTCCTTGCTTTGTATTTAGAACTTTTGTACTTTTGCAAAAGTAATGCCCTTGCTCTGGGTCTCAGTTTTCTCTTCTGTCCAATAGGAAGAGAGGGGGCTAAATGTTATAGTTTGTTTCAATGAAAGAAGTGTTTCTGGAGTGAGAGGACCTGGGTTCAAATATTCTGACAGTCCCCTTGTGACCCTGGGAAAGTCACTTCATTTTCCTGGGCTAGAGTTATTTTTGTTTGTTTGTTTTCCATCTGTGAAAGGACGAAATTGAATTATAGGTGTCCCATGGCCCTTCCAGTCTATGAGATCTATGAGTCTATGACCCAGAGAAGTTATCTGAGTTAATGCCTTTGGGTTTCATTTTCCTCATTGGTAAAAACAAGGTGGCCCCTGTGGTCCCTTTCTGCTACAGTTATGTGGTGCTGTGAAGCCTAAGGCACCTTCAAACTCTCAACTTCCAATGAGTATGACTTTATTACAATAGTCTATCTTGATGGATCTATGAGGTCATCAACTGAGATCTTCCCTCTATAGAGACAGATTAGTTTCCCTCCATGTTTCCTCATCCTGCACCATTCCTGTCTGTCTTTCTGTAAATCCTCTGCAGAGGGCTGTTGTTTCATGATGGTTAGTCATTTTGTAAGAAAAACAAAACAAAACATTCGACTTAACTCACTCCGCTTCTTGTGAGTGTTTTCTCTTTGTCTTTCTTTCGCCTCTTTATTGTGCATACGGTTCTAAGGTTATCTTTCTGAGTTATTTTAGAAGGTTTCTAACCCAGAAGCACTGTTAGAAGATTGTAGCAAGTAACCATCATAATGAAAATGGCATTCACACATCTTCATTTCCAAGGTGAATCTCCTACCTCTTGTTGACACATTATTGAGCTGTAGGTTTTCCCTAAAATTTCCAGCCTAGAATTAATGCACCCATGTATTGACATACATTATATTTAATGACACACACATACACATAGCCATACCAGGTCATATGACTGTAAATGGTACCATTTGTGCCTGTTTATCATGAGGAAGCTGTTAATATTTCAGCACTGAAGACCTATTCCTTTACATTTTCTTTGTTTTTTTTCATTTTCAAAAACTTAAAGTTACTCTAGATTATTTTGTGTGGTAAGTCATCCAATAGGGCATGATGGAGCTTGGCAGAACCTGGTGTTTTGGGGAGTATGACTCATGTAGCGTCAGATTGATAAGACACAACTGGAGAGATGTGCAGAGGCTCTTTTACTACCTGAATATAGCTAGCTGCAAGCTGGTAGGCTCCCTGTGTTCTCTGAGACTAGAATTAATGGCCAATCACTCAACAAATTCTCAGGCATTTTGAAGAAATGACATGAAGTGAATATCATTAGTCTTCTGAATCAAATCAGGAGGATGACTGAATTCCTAGATCCACATTTCTTTGCTCCATTTCTATCACATTCTCTTTTAGAGATCTGTCAGTACGAAAGGACTCTCAGTGCTCGAAGTTCAAAGACTCCTCTAACTTTAGGAGTCTTCAGTGTTATATCCTTGAAAGGAGACTTCAGATTCCCCACTTTAAAATATTTGTCCCTTTGTAGTATGCATATATAAGTAAAAATGGTCTACTTACATGTAGAGGATAAAGAGTAGAGGAAAGAAGAATGTATAGGAAGGTAACTCATTCATTTAAGAAACACAATTTCTGGGGAAAAAGACTGTCTCAATGTCATTGGAAGAAGAAAACATTGCACAAACTTGATTTTCTTCGATGATTTCTTGTCTGCCTTGGACTTGGTCATTGTAAATATTCTCGGCACAATGACAAGTAATTAAAAATAATTATCTCCCCACTTCTGTCTGCCTCTGTGTCATCAGAGAAAATATGAGGTTTGATTGCAGTGTTTCTGAAGGAGATTTCAAAACAAACTATAGCCAAAGATATTATATTCGGCCCTTACCTAACTTTGTAGTTTTGTGTATCACGGCTCTTCTTCCCAGTGACTACATAGTCCTAATGCTCCAGCTGAATGGGACTGTCCCTGACCCCCAAACACCTTTCAAGGCATAGTTTGGCCTCCTTTTCTTTGTTACACCATTCTCCCTGAAGATTTAGCGAGATTTTGTTTTAATTTTTATTATAGACAGTTGGGGTTAAGTGACTTGCCTGGAGTCATACAGTTAGTAGGTGTCTGAGGCCAAATTTGAACTCTGGGCCCCCTGGCTCCAGAGCCAGGGCTCTATCATACTGCACCACCTAGTTGCCCAGATTCTTCAATGCTTCCTCTGTGAAGTCTCTCCAGATCAATCTGATAGCTTTCATTTATCTGAATTCATAGCATTTAGTATAATAGGATCTTGGAATTTAGAGATGAAAAGGATATTTGAGACCATCTGTCCCAGCCTTTTACAAATGAGTAGGTTGAGGTCCAGTAAAATTACAGTAATACAAGGATCTGGACAAAGATTTTGAATCCAGGTCTTCTAGTCTTAAATCTGGCACCTTTTACACTGCTAACACACATGGCCTCCTCTATCACCTTAGTACTAATATGTTGATTAATTATCCACCCCCTGGTTATATCTATTGCATAGTCTTTTGTTGTGGCTTAACTATTTAAGTACTATTTAACTAGTCATAGAGTATAAGAATTTTTAAGAGGGGAACTTTGCTATATAATTTTTTGTATCCCTCATACCTCCTAAAATAATATGGAGTGAATGAATCTGTCAAGAGTAGGTTTTCAGTTCTTCATTGGAAGTGAGATAGGGTGGTTTGATTTTTGAATCGATCCATAGTTTAAAATGTTTCAAATAGAAGTCCAGGTCAAAAAATATTTCAGCCAATAGTCATAGGATTTAGAACAGAAAGAGACTTTAGAAACCGTCTAGTCTAAGAACCGCCCCCCACTTTGTCCCAAGAGTACAATCCTTGATAACCTCTTCAATGTGGGTACAGCACCCAGTGATAAAAATCACAACTCACCCATGCAAATCCATGCTCTGTCTAATTCCTCCCCTAAGTTTACCATAAAGGAGTCCACTCAGCATGCTTGGGCCCCACCTTGGTTCTCTTGAGATAATTGAAAACACAAGTGGAACCAAGTGGAACACGTAGATAATGGATCAGTTATCTCCCTCTCTCACCACCTGGCTGACTACTCATTTTACAGACGGGGAAAGTGAGGACCAGAAAGGCAGGTGGCTTCACTGAGGTTATATGAAGAATAAGTAACAGATCTTAAATCGGAACCCAGGCCCTATAACTCAATATACAAATGTATTCGATGGTGTCATGTTCCTCCCTCCCACTAATGTTAAACAGTATGAAAGCAGAGATGTGTATGGCAGGGTAAAGCAATCAGAAGACTCACAATATTAATAGATCACATAGTTAATAAGAGTTGCAAGCATAGTATCCACATTCACAGCCACTCATGCAAATGGATAATGCGAATCGCTGACTTCAAGAGAGATTTATATTTCCTACATAAGTATCTCAATGAAAATTTATGATCACGATTTGGCATTTAATGGAATTCTGGCAGTCTTATTGAAATTTAATAGAAAATAATATTATGTATTTTAAATCAATTCAAATTATCCAAATGAATAATTAATACATCTAGCATATAATTGTCTTGCATGTATTATTTAGCACAGAGGTATTGAGAGTCAAATACAACTAAAAGTTGAAACTTTCTAGATCACTGCAGAAAGAAACAAGACCAAATGGAAATCTTTCCTTCCTTTAGCAAGAAATAATTTAAGGAGAGCAAGAAACGGAGAGATTAACAAGTATGCTCACTGAAATTATTTTCTATACAATATCTACAAACAGGAGTTGATCAGGGGCCCCAGGGAATCTGTATTCAGTGCTTCCATGTGGTGAGGGGAGAACTTCAGGATGAAAATAAAATCTTAAGCATCCAAACTCTTAAAATATAGCAAAGCATCTTGCATAGATTTCAGTCATCAGTCAAGTTCATTTGGTGAGCCAGCTTGTAGGACAATATGTTACAGTATTTAAAATAATGGTTTTACTTTCCAAAATGTGTGCGGGCCTTCTGCTGCTCAGTGCAGTATCTGCTTTGTGTTGGATTCATGGCGGATTGTGCGGATTGGATTGAGGCAAAAGATGACTTTCTGCTCAGACTCCCAGAGGGCCTTCACATTTATCTTTTGATATATTTTGATTAATTCAGTTCACCAAACATTTAGCAAGTACTTACTGTATATAATGCATTTTGCTAGGGATTTGTTGTTGTCGAGTCATTTCAGTCATTCCTCACTCTTCATCACCCCATTTGGGGTTTTCTTGGCAAAGACACTGGAGCAGTTTGTCATTTACTTCTCCAGCTCCTTTTACAAATGAGGAACTGAGGCAGACCAGATTAAGTCACTTTCCTAGAGTAACATAGCCAGCAACTGTCAGAGGTCATATGTGAACTCAGGAAGATGAGTCTTCCTATCTCTTGGGCCACCTAGCTCCCCCATTATTAGGGATAGAGTCCTAAAGGATAGGAATTCTTCCTTCCACTCTCCTTCCTTCCTTTCTTCCTTCCTTCCTTCTTTCCTTCGTTCTTTCCTTCCATTCATCTTCATTCCTTCTTTCCTTCCATCTTTCTTTACTCTCTCTTTCCTTCTCTCTCTTTCTCTTCTTCTTTTGTTTTTGTGTGTTTTGTTTTTTGGCTAGGTATAGAGATAAAAAATAGTCCTTGTCTTCAAGGAGGTTCCATTCTACATACTAAATTCAGATTACGTAATTCTACATCATCACCTGTCCAGACAGTGCTAATCCCCAAAGAGAAGATCCAATTCATTGTTAACCATTTATGAATTGCCTATACTATTAGACATAGAGAGTTTGAAGTATAATTAGAGATAAAGCCAGTTATCTTTCTCAATTTTAAAATATCTTACTAAAAATTGCCTTAGGATGTAAAGTTCAGAAATTATAGTAGTAGTAACAGTAGTAGTAGTAGGAGCAGCAGCAGCAGCAATAGTAGGAGTAGTAGTAGCAGAAGCAGCAGCAGCAGTAGTAGTACTAGTAGCAGCAGCAGCAGTAGTAGTAGTAACAGTAGTAGTAGTAGGAGCAGCAGCAATAGTAGTAGTAGCAGCAGCAGCAGCAGTAGTAGTAGTAACAGTAGTAGTAGTAGTAGTAGGAGCAGCAGCAATAGTAGTAATAGTAGTAGCAGCAGCAGCAGCAGCAATAGTAGTAGTAGTAGTAGCAGCAGCAGCAGCAGCAGTAGTAGTAGTAGGAGCAGCAGCAATAGTAGTAGTAGCAGCAGCAGCAGCAGCAGTAGTAGTAGTAACAGTAGTAGTAGTAGCAGTAGTAGCAGTAGCAATAGTAGTAGTAGTAGGTAGTAATTTTTATTGTATTAATAACTAGGATTTATAAAGTGCTTTAGCTTTGCAAAACACTTTACATATGTTATTTCATGTAATCCACACGTCACTCCTGTGAGAAAGAAGGAAAGAAGTCTGCCAGATGCACAACACTGTTGAAAGTGTTGTATAGAGGAAAAATGTTAAATTCAGTCCACAAGTATTAACTAAATACTTCTCTTGTCCCAAGGCTGTGCTCAAAGCTAGAGGTACAAAGAAAAACAAAAACTATAGAAGTTATAGAATTTAAAATTTGGAAGAGACTTTGGGAATGTACTTCACAAGTCTCAGAATCCCCCATTCTTTCACCCTTCCTCTGATCCCGGGGAGCAAAGTAATGCCTCCTCCTTTCAGAGGTTAGGGCCTCTCCTCCTTGCCTTCGACCACAGCTCCTCTCAGCTCCTCCGTCGTTCCCTTTCAGGGGGCTCACCTTTCCTGTCTCGGATTATCAACATTTTCCTCTTCATTATCTCCTCTCTTTTCAATTCAGGTTGATTCTACAAACTTTTGTTTTATATTTGTTTATTTTTTAATTTATCCTTTCATTCATTTATTTAAGCAGTTATTATTCATAGAACACTCTGCTTGGTTCTAAAGTAGGTACAAAGTTAGTGTGAGGGAGGACTAGTAGTGCCTCTGGTGTGAGGGCTGCTTATTCACTGTTGGTGTCCACCTGTCATCCAACTCTCACCTGTGGCTCCAAGAAGCTGTGGTATATGTAGACCTACGTCTTGGTAAAACCATCTCCTCAGGTGGACTAAACCAATTTGAGGGTAACTGATAGGCTTCAAACCTGTGAGTTAATTAGGAAATGTCTACCCCAAACATGTGAAGACATGAGAGCAGTTTGTTCCTGTGGCCACAGATGCTAGTCAAGCAGGTTTTATGGAGTTCATAGAGCTTGGTCAGACATGAAAATGCCAATATCACCCACTGAATCCAGGGCCATCTCCACTTGTGCTCACTTCTGGCTTGCTGCTAGACTTTGATGAGTCTGGAAGTGAGAGTAAGATGGAAGACTTTTTTACAATTCTGCCTCACTTAAATCCAATTCATGAGCAAGTCAAGATATTACTCTTTCTCCCCTTTCCAACCATCCTTTATCGTGCCAGGCATTTTTTGTTATGTTTTTGTAAATCTATTCATGTCACTCCTGCTCAGGATTCTTCAGTGGTTCCCTGTTGTCTCAAAACTCAAGTTTATAAGCTTTACCCCTACATTCCACAAACTGTTACTAACACAGTTGGAACATGTTAAGCAGGCAGAGGCAGGTGTTAGTGCATATAACCCTGGCATAAATAGACAACGCTGAACTGCAGAGGAGTCTTGCTATACCATTGTTTGGTGTATAAGATGGTGGATTCCCAAAATTCCTTTGAATTTATCTTCTATGTTTGTTTGTATATATGTTGTCCACTTCATAATTGAATGTAAGGTTCTAGAAGACCGGGGCTATTTGAGTTTTTTTTTTTTTTTTTAATCCCCAAAGTCTTATGTGTTGATTTTAGTTGTTTTTCAGTTGTGTCCATCTCTTTGTGACCCCATTTGGAATTTTCTTGACAAAGATACTAGAGTGGGTTGCCATTTTCTTTTCCAGCTCATTTTAAAGATGAGTAAACTGAGGCAAATGGCGTTAAGTGACTTCCCAGAGTCACACAGCTAGTAAGTGTCTGGGCTAGATTTGAAGTCAGATCTTCCTGACTTCAGGCCCAGTGTCCTATCTACTGTACAATGTAATAATAATCAGTTTAGAAGGATACTTAGCACCTAAGTGCTAAGTGTGGAAGGTGCAAACTCTGTCCCACTGTTGAGAAGGCATGAACTCCCCTGTTGATGTGGAAGAAGGGGATTGGCTGAGCCCCTGTTGATGTTGAAGAATGGGACTGGCTGAGCCCCTGTTGATGTGGAAGAAGGGGATTGGCTGAGGTGTGTACATAAGCAAGAATTCCAGAGACAGACAGATAGAACTGGAATGCTGCCCCTGGTGAAGGAAGAATCCTGGAGACTGAGGCCAGCTTGATAGAGAGGAAGAGAGAGAGAGAGAGAGAGAGAGTTTCTCTCCCAGCATCTGGAAGCTGAGAACTGACTGAGAACTGAGATGGAGTTTTCCTGAGACCAGAATCTGGTGAAGGCCACCTGGAAGGCTGAGCGGGCTTTCCTGAAGAAGCATGACCAGGATAAGACTTTGTTTGTTCATGGCCTGGCTGATCCTTGAGTTCCAGACAAGAGAAGTGGTGAA
>JAQQSV010006753.1:0-14194 GCA_028646515.1 Pseudochirops corinnae
AAAGAGGGGGAGAAAATATGTAACTCAAAATCTTGTGGAAATGAATGATGCAAACTATAATAAAATTTAAAAAAAAAAAGATTATCAAAAGAACAAAGAGAGATCTTATGGTAATTTCCCTCTTAGAAAGCCTAAAAAATACCTTTTCAAAATAAATAAATTTTCAGAAAGTGAGGGAATTTGCTCATGTAGAAAAGAAAAGCCCTGCCCTTTCAAGACTGGCTCATTTAGAAGTATATGAATTTAGATCCTGACTAAGGAACAGCAATCCTTAGCATGTATTGCATTAATCAGTCTGCCCCAGATAGTAGAAGGACACTGTAGAAACTGGAAAATGGGACCCCAAACACTTCAGGTCCAATTACTGGAGATGGCCTTGGAGTCTTTAATAAAAGAGTTGCCGCAGAGGAAAGAGCTAGAGACAGAGAATATGCTCAACTCTTGGCTGTTGCCATGGTTAGGAAAAGATTCAAAGAGTGCTCCTCCAGGGTGCCCCCTCAGAGGAAACCCAGTGACTTGAGCAGTGAGGAAACCTGTTTTTGATGCCACAAGGAGGGTCACTGCTCCAAGGAGTGCCCTTCCAAGACCTACCCCCTCCCACCCCTCGAGGGAGCCCCAGGAAACAACACCTGTTGGATCTAGCCCATATGACCAGGAGGGACATTGGAGGAAGGATTGTCCCCAAGATTGGAAAAGTGGTGGAGCTGTTGAGGTTTAAGGCTTAGATTAGGGATGCTTGAGATCCCAAAATATTAATATTCTGGATCCTACTGAATGAATTAGACTTTAAATCAAAGAAAAGCAAAATTTATTAGAGATATAATGGGTAGGTAGAACCATAATGGGTAGGTAGACTCTTAAGAAGTCTAAGTATCTGTGACACTTGTGTTGACAAGTGGGTCAGAATAATCTAATACAGAATGAGTCTGTGCTACATTAAATTCTCAGCACCTTCATGGAGGAAAGATGCATTTTATAAACAGAAAGATTGTGTGTGGGGGAAACTGGGGTGGTCTAGAGGAGGAGTTTGGGGAGGGTCTTGAAGAGGAGTCAAAAGAGGTCAGACTCTAGTAATGAGATTAAGGGTGGGAAATAGCTGAAGACTATCTAGAGATGACAGACAATGGAGGGCTAGGCTAGTTTAAGGGTAACAGATTTGGATAGATATTTTGATAGGATCAAGGGTGGTAAGTAGCTGGATAATGGAGGGCTAGGCTAGTAAGAGTAAGAGATTTGGGCTATGAAAGGCTTATGGCCTCAGGCAAATGCCTCATCAAATGGGAAGATTCAATCAGAGTTCAAGGGGTTTCCCAGAGCCTGTACCCCATGAGAGCCACCCACTGGTGCCTGGTCTTCCAGGGCTTTCATGACTAGGAATGACAGAGGAACCTGGGGCTTGGCAGTGCTCCTATTTTCTTCATCTCTCCTGCTGAGCCCTGGGCAAGAATCCCACTTTATCATGGCTGCATTCTGCGTTTTAATCAAGTATTCTGACTCTACAGGCCCCTCAACCTGTCTAGTCCCAGGTATCTTAAGGGATATCTTGAGGCATATCCCCTTCTCTATTTGAGAATCTGTTGTTTGAACACTCTTTCCTTAGGCTCTCTTGTTGCCCTGCCCCTCGTAGGGAAGGAATTTGATGGTGAAATTGGTGAGCCAATTTTCTGTAGTTAATTCTTCAGTTTCCCTTTTCCTTCTGTTCACCAGACCTGCCCATGTTTCCCCAGAAGTGTGGGAGACAGCTACTCCTGCCACCCCAGTGATAGTTTGCCTCCATGTTCTGAAAAGGTTCTCCCATCACCTTCAATATCCAATTAAGCCCAAGGCCTGGGAGGAACTGCAACCATTAATTGCTGCTCAAGGTCCTGACTCACTCCCACTAGAGTCCCCTATCAGGCTAAAACTTTTGAGACTTTGAAAACTAAATTGAACACCACTCCAGCATTAGCTCTACCAAATCTAAAAAAAACCTTTCATTCTGTATGTTCATGAAATTTTGTGCCTGTTTGGTCCTTGTTTGCTTAACCTCCCTGCCAGGGTTTGTCTCCTCCAGGATCCAAGCTATCGACTTCCAGATGACCGCTCAGGCTATGTACCCCTTGAACTAGAGGCAAGGACAGCTCTATACCCCTTGCCAGCAAGAAGCAGTTTCAGAAACCAAGACCTTTGCCCCTTACCCCAAAAGAATTCAGGTCCCATTTGTTTGAGGGGGGGAACGATGGGGTATAGGTTCTGGAACTCCCTTGAACTCTTTCTGAATTTTCCCACTTAATCTGGCTTTTTTTCTTACTCAAATCTGTCATACTTAACCTAGCCTAGCCGTCCATAGTCTGTTACCTCCACCTCCAGACTAGAGATCTAAATCTCATCAAAATCCCATTTTCTTGGTTCCTCGGAATCTGACTTCTATTCTGAGCACCTTCATGGAGGCAAGATGGAGATTGTGGGAGGGATCTAGGGGTGGTCAAGCAGTCTGCGGTAACTAGAAGAGGGGTTTGGGGAAGGTCTTGAGGAGGAGTCTAAGGAAGATCTTGATGGGACTGGGGTGACTAGAGGTCAGTTTGAGTGGTCTTGAGGAGGAGTCAAATGAGGTCAGACTCCAGTAATGAGAGATCAAGGGTGGGAAGTAGCTGGAGGCTACCAGGAGATACAGACAATGGAGGGCTAGGCTAGTCTAAGGGTAACAAGATTTGGGTATAGATATTTTGGGAGGATCAAGGGTCTGGGGCTAGCTGGACAATGGAGGGCTAGGCTAGTAATAGAGATTTGGGCCAAGCTATATTGAAAGGTTTATGGCCTCAGACAAATGCCTCATCAAATGGGAAGATTCAATTAGAGTTAAGGAGGGTGGGGTTTCCCCAGAGCCTGTACCTCATCACAATAATCCTTATGTTGTTTCTCCTCAATCTATGCTTCAGATCAATTGATTTTCTGAGATATTTTAGATTCTCTTCTATTTTTCCTTTCCTTTTTTCTTGTTCTTTTTTCTTTTTTATAATTTTATTATAATCGTTTTATTATTTATTGGTGTCTTGGTTAACTTTTCATACTTTTCTTGTATTGCTTTTATTTTTTCTAATATTTCCTCAATCTCCCATTTGATTTTTGAAGTCCTTTTAAGTTCTTTCAAGAAGTCTTTCTGGGCTTGTGATCTTTGATGTTACTCTTCGGGGTAGGAATAGCTTTTTATTTTTTTAAATCAATATCTTACTCTGAATATGAACCTAGATCTTTAACAACTTAGTAGCTATCTATTGTTGGATTCTTCTTCCTTTGCTTACTCATTTTTATTTTTGTTTTGTTTTATTAGCAGCTTATTATTGTGATCAGGTTTTAATCCTGAGTTGTGGGTAATGGTGCCCCAGGCTACAGGTCCTCCTTTCTCAACCTCAGGCACTCCTCTTCTCCCTTAAGCTTCAGTAAGGGCACCCCTACCATGCTTTCTTCAAAATACTCTTGCTTGTTGCAATACTGTACCCGCAGAGTGTATACTTACTCCTCTGGTCTGGCATCCAGAAATAATGGGGGTCCTTCAGTCTTCCCTTATTGAGTGTTCTGATCCCCACATTTATTAGATGAAAGTTGGTGAGGTAAAATTTCTTGAGACCCAGTCTGCTTCCATGGAGCTACCCCCAGGGTCTGCTGTTTGTTGATTCAGTTGATTTGGTCAGTGATGAGGTACAGGCTCTGGGAAACCACTTGAAGTCTGATTAAATCTTCCCACTTGATGAGGCATTTGCAGAGGCCATAAGTTTTTCATTGTGGCTGGGCCCAAACCTGTTACTAGCCTAGCCCTCCATTGTCCATCTACTTCCCACCCTTGAACCTATCAAAATATCAATCCACCCTTTCACTGACCTCATTGACTCTTCCTGAAGACCCTTCCCAAACTCCTCTAGACCACCTCTAGATTCCTTTGTACATAAGACCCCATCTTCCCTCCATGTGGTGTGAGAGTGCCATAGAATGACCTAGCACAGACTTACTCTGTGACACACTGTAATGCCAAGCAAAGGCAACTTCCAAGGTTCGGAATACCAGCATAGAAAACTCCATTTATTCAGTGACAGATTGAGGCAAAACATTCACAGAACAGAGAAAATCAAAATACAGTGTAACTCATTCATTTAGCAAGTAAGTTGTCAATTCAATCCAAGTACTATCCACAAATACATTCATTTAGTCAGTCGAAGTCTCTCTTCTCAAATGGAGATTAATTTCCAACCATAAACGAAGTACATTCAGATTGGTCAGTCAAAGAGCACAAAAAGTCAAAAGTTTCCCGCCCCTGGATCACAACTGAATTACAATACCACCATTAATGCCAAGCACTTTCTCAAAAGGGGCAGGAGAGCACAAAAGACCATCCACCCTTAAGCTACAACAAGGTTAAGATATCATCACAGCATTGAAAACCCAAGGAAAGGTCCTTCCTTCATCTTGACACTTGAGACAAGTTCTCAGCAATCTCTGTTCCTGGGGAGACAAAGCTTAACAAAGCCACAATATACATTGCCAGTGTTCTCATTAATTCACTCTCTGCCTGCAGAACAGTCCCAGAACCACTGAAAACATCAGCAAGACCCTCTTCCAGGATTTCTGTAAATATACAACAAGAAAATCCTCCTTCAGGGCATCTGAATCAACAGCAAGTTTCCAGGACCTCTACAACAGCAGCACTATCCTACAACAGCAGCACTATCCTTCACCAGCAGACAAATCTGGCAAAACAAAATCAAAACAGACAGACGAAATACTGGCATCACAGCCATGCCTCCTCATTTCTCAGCACCTCTGGGTGGCAGTTCTCAAAAGTCCTGGGCAGCTCCAACCAGCCCTCAGCAGTCTTTCTCTCAGCAACTCTGGTCCCTGGCAATTCTTCTCTCTGCCTCCATGATACTGCTGCCCCAAATTCCTTCTGGGCCTTCTCTGCTTGGGCCTTCTTCTGCTTGGGCTTCTCTCTAAATCAACAGCACCAGCTCCTCCCAGTTCAGCTTTTCTCTTCAGGTCAACAAGTCCATCCCACAAATGGGATTCACAAGCTCTAGGTTTTAACACTCAACCCAAAAACCAAGGCAATACAGGGAGAGCTTTAAAATCCATTACCATTACACAGACTTACTGTGGTCTGCTTGCCCATCACAGAGACCTAGGCTCCTTAGGAGTCTACCCAATATGGCGAACTTTTAATGAACTTTTAATAAACTTTAGTTCTCTTTGGTTGAGAAGACTTGAGCCAAATTCATTCAGCAGAACCCGGCGTGTTGGTATTTTGGGGTCTCCAGAGCAACCCTAACCCTCTTTGTGGGTAACCTCTTCAGTCAGGAAGTGTTTGTCCTTCACTCAGGCCAAACCTAAGCTCCTAACCTGTCTTTCCTGAGATTCTTTTGAGTTGTGTCAAGACAGCTGCTTTACTCCATTTGTTTTTCATGCTGTAAGTTCATTTTCAGGAGATTTTCTCGCATTCCTGGGCTCAAAGATCATGGCAGATGACTAAAAAGCAGAGACATCACTTTGCTAACAAAGTTCTGTACAGTCAAAACTATGCCTTTTCTAGTAGCAATGTATGACTGAGAGCTAGACAATGAGAAAAGCTGAGCTCCACAGAATCAGTCCTTTCAAGTTGTGGAACTGGAGAATACTACTGAGAAGTCCTGTGGTCAACAAGGAGATCAAATCAGTCAATACTTAAAGAAATTAATTCAGGTTCTTATCCGGAAGGTAAAATACTGAAGGTAAAGCTTAAATACTTTTCCCCACGTAATGAGAAGCCAGGACTCTTTGAAAAAGAGCCTGATGTAGGGAAAGATGGAAATCAAAAGAAAAAGGGGGTGTCAAAGGATGAAATGGATACATAGTGTCATGGAAACAATGAACATGGACTTTGACAGACTTCAAGAGATAGTGAAGGATAGAAGGGCCTGATGTGCTGTGATCTATGGGTTCACAAAGAGTTGGACATGACTGAATGACTGAACAACAACATAGTAGGTATAAGTAGAATGCAGGATATGACCATTGGAGAAGTGTATCCAAGAAGTGGCTTGAGTGGTACTGAGAGTAACGAATATATTAATAATTTAGTTTTCTCAAGTGCTGCCTTTCTGGCTTGGGAGTCAGAGCTCAAAAGGCAGCTTAAACTGATTAATCAAAACTCTGACAGTGCTCACAATCACTGAACTTTAAGTGAAGTAAATCAAAGATTGTAGAACCTGTTCCCCTGACAGAACTCTGGTTCTGTACTTTAGGGGAGGTGGTCACAACCCCACAGACTTGACTCCAGAATTGTTGTATCGTGGGATTTATGGGTTTCTTGTGGGAAACCACTGATTGTAATCCACTCTCCCCACCTCCTTTCCTAGTTGTGATTTAAGTAAATAACCTGTGCTTTTATTTCAGCTAAGAGAACATTCCTCATTCAGAAACTGATTAATGAAACTACTTGATTACTGGCACTCCAGTCTCTAGGCCTACTTTGTTGGCTCCAAACATTCTCAGGCTAGATACTGGCTCGGTAAAAATCCTGTTAACAATATCATATAGGAAACCTATGTTGAAAAAGGAAGTGGGTTAGTCATGTCATGCCATTGAGGAATAATAGACAACCTCACTACAGCATTAGTACTCAAATAATTTAAAACAGACTTGGAGGAAGGCTTCCAGTGTAGACACAGATAAGAACTGCATAGAATGAGAGTGGACAGTGTCCATGATCTGTACCACTGGAGGAAGTACTGACATTAATGAGAGCAGGACTCATCAAAGCATTGGAGAATGATTCTAGCTATAATCTGAAAGAACTAGCAGCCTCAGACGCTCATATCTCCAGCTTGGTGAACTGGATTCTTTCTTTTCCTACCTGGCTATACTGTTTTAGGATATCTCTGACTTGCTTATTACTGGGAAAATCTCATTTTAAGATCCTCATTAGCCTTGGTGCTCCATCTCATCACACATCTTCTACCATTCTGATTAAAGGGTAGAGCCAGGAACTTCAAACCTTCCATTACAGGAGGGATCTCAACTTAGAGTATCTTCTAATTTCTCACCTGACTGGATCACTCTGAGACATCTCTAAATTCTCCATGCCCTGTATTTTTGTGTAGTTTTCTCAGCCCTCTCTCCCCCTGATTTTCTGCTTCCTTTTCTTGTATTGTCTTCCCCCATTAGTTTGTTGAGCCTCACACATAGTGGGTATTTAAAATTTATTGTCTGTATATACTGTACCAAAATAATTTTCCTCAAATATAGATCTAATCACATGACTCTCTTTGATTGAGTAATCAGCTCCCAATTCTCTTACCTCTAGGATAAAATATAATTTTCTCTGTTTAGTTTTTAAAGCCCTATCCAGCTCTGCCCCAGCCTATCTTTCTAACCTTGTTGGCATTACCCTACCTCCTGTACCCTGCAGTCCAAGCAAACTGGACTTTTCTGTAGTCCTCATTCATGATACAGCTGTCTCCATGGTTTTTCACTGGCTGTTTCTGTTATCTGGAAGGCACATACTCTTTACTCCCACCTCAAAATCCCTCTTTCTTTAAAATGAAACTCAGATACAATTATCTTGTTTGAAGCCTTTACTAATTACTCCCCCCCTACAAATTCTAGTACCCTCACTTTCAAAATTCCATGTAATGAAGTGCTTTAAATTTGTATTTATTTGCTTTATATACATATACATATACATATATATATATATATACACATATAAATATATATGTATACATATATATATCAGTGGTTCTCAACCTGTGGGTTATGTTCAATTTGTAACAATGAAAATACATCCTGCATATCAGATAGATTCATAACAGTAGCAAAATTACAGTTATGAAGTAGCAAAGAAAATAATTTTACGGTTGGAGGTCACCACAACATGGACTGTATTAAAGGGTCGTGTCATTAGGAAGGTTGAGAACCACTGATTTTATACACACACACACACACACACACACACACACACACACACACAAATATCTTAATTAGAATGTAAGCTCACTGTGAGTGGGGATTGTTTCATTCTTTGTATTTGTAATTTACACAAACTAACAGCGAAGACCCTTGAACTGGAAAAGTAGATTTGTGTACACAGAAAAAACTGAATTAGGAGTCAAACTGGATTCCATATTTATCTCTAATGCTTCTGACCTGTTTGATCTACAGCAAATCAATTAACCCCTCTGGGCTTCAGCTTACTCATCTGTAAAGTTGAGAGAATTGAACTGGATAATCTCTAATGTATCTTCTAGTTCTAAATATTATTAGTTTATATCATCAGAATCGATGCTCTAAAACTCACAGAACTTATCCATATGAAAGTCCCTCATCTTCTCATTTGGAACATATTTAAGTATAGTTTATTTTATTTTATTTTTGCTTTTTGAAGGAGGAAGGCAATTGGGTTTAAGTGACTTGCTGAAGGTCACACACAGCTAGTAAGTGTTAAATGTTTGAGGTCAGATTTGAACTCAGATTCTCCTGACTCTAGGGCTGGTGCTCTATTCACTGCCCCACCTAGCCGTCCCTTAAGCATAGTTTAAACATGATTCTATGAAGCTTACTTATTGGTTTTCCAGACTCAAGGAACATTAGATGGATCAATGGAGGGCTGCTAGAAGCTTGATACGGTAATTGTCGTAAGAAGTGATAAATTGCCTCTATCCTAAGATCTGCTTAATGTCATTGCCTTTGCTAAGTTTCTGAAATTTGGATTGTAGAGCTTGATCCTTGACTACCTTCTTGGTTCTTGTTCAGTCTTTTCATTTGGGTCCACTCTCTGTGACCCCAATTTGGGATTTTCTTGGTTTTTCATTTCCTTCTCTAGCTCATTTTACCAATGAGGAAACTGAGGTAAACAGGATTAAATGCTCAGAGTCACACAGCTAGGAAGCATCTGAGGTCAGATTGGAACTCAAGAACATGAACTTTCCTGATTTCAAGCCCAGTGCTCTATCCACTGCTCCACCTGGCTGCCCTTCTTGGATCTATTCATTATTTCCCTCTTTTTCTTAAATGATTTAGTTGGATTTGATTCCTTGGCTGCCTAAATTTTCATTTTTCTGCCAGGCCTTTCCTGTTTATCTTGATCTGTGGCACTGGTTTTTTCTGCTTAGCCCTGCCCTATTACCGTCCTTGAATTCCTGAATGGGATACAGTTTGCACCACATATATTATAAACCTTTTTGTGCTTATTGGATGTAAGCCTCAGGACGTGTGTTGCTATGACGATTCTACTAGTCATCCAAAGTGCTCCTTGATCAACCAGGAATAAAAATCATCACAGAAGACTCTATTTTTAGCATTCATAGATTTTCTTAGGTTACTATATTTAATCTCATGAAATAAATTGAGAGAGATTTCTCCCCTTCATGCCCTAGGAAATTTAAAAATAAAAAATTAATGGGAAGAGGAAGGAGTAGTACCTTAATTACCAACCTTCTAATGTGAAATGCAGGAAAGTTTAAGAGGTGAGAGGGACTACAGAAGACCTGGCCTAACCTGTAGTTAACCAAGATTTTTTTTTTTTACAATACCCTCAACAACTGTTTTCATTTCCAGTAAGGAGGAACTCGTTACCTCTCAAGGCATTCCATTCCACTTTAAATATTTTTTTTTCCAACTTATAAATTATTTATTTTTAGTTTTCAACATTCACTTCCATAAGGTTTCATTCTACTTTTCAATAGTTGTAATTGTTAGGAAGTTTTCCCTTAAATCAAGTCTAAAATTTGACACGTTATTCTAGCTTATCAGCATCCTTTTTGATCCGGATTGTGTCCTCTACTCCATTAGCTCCCTTTCCTAGATTCAAGTCACATGCAGATGTGGCAAGTTGTGAATTATCTTAAGCACATGGATTTTTCTCCCTCCTGACAGGGTCCTGTAAGTGTGTACTTATTCTTCATAGCTATTAAATGCATTGCTGGGAGAGTATAATCTCACCAGTTTCTGGCATGATCCAAGTAAATATGTGTAGTGATATGTTTTATTACATATGAATTGATTTGATTATTCTACTATATGGGATATTATTGTCCTTTATTTTACTTGTTTCTTAACTGAATGGCTGTGTTTAAGATCTAAGTGTCATTATTGTGCGTGGCTTGTTTTATAAATACCACGCACTGAATGGTCGCATTACATTATTAGTAAAAATAGGCATAATCAAGGATCAATAACTAAAAGGCCAGTAGGGGAAGTCTATTTCCTCACAACAGGGTTTGCCTTAGGATCCTGAGAGAGTTTGAGCATAACCATGTTCTATTTGTCTATTCATTTTTGGGGGGAGGAAATGGCTGTAAGTGACTTGCCCAGGGTCACACAGTTAGTAAGCATCTGAAGACCCATTTGAACTCAGGTCCTCCCTGACTCCAGGGGCTATTCTTTATCTACTGTGCCACCTAGTTGCTCCTGAGTATAAGCCTGTTTTGGTGGTGTCAATCAGTCTGTTGACTAGCATTTATTTCTTAATGTCTGCTAAAATCTGTCAATGCCTATTTGTTAATTTTTGCTAATGTTTGTTAATGCCAGACTGGTCTAAGAGCTTTGGATAAAAAGAAAGGCAAAAAAGAAATACCTCCTCTCAACCTAATTGGAGAGATTAGATGTAAAGATCTAGATACAAGAAAGATATAGGGTAAATTGAAGTAGTTTCAGAGGCAAGGCACTAAGATTTAAGGAGTACTAGGAATAGCCATTTGCGGAAAGCAGAACTTTATTTTTCATTTTTAAATGTTTCAAAGTCTATTTAATGTTTCTATCACATGTGCTGCTGGCCCAGGACAAAATTGCAAAGTGGGGAAAGTTTTCCCTGTAGTACTTCCCTAGAAAGTAGAACTTTAGCTGAGACTTAAAGCAAGTGAGGTAAAGATGAAGGGGGTGAGTATTCCAGGCTTGGAGGACAACCAGTGAAAATGCCTGGAGTCTGGAGATGGAGTGTTATGCTTGAGGAGCAGTAGGGGAGGCCAGTGTCAATACGTCAGAGTACATGGAAAGGAGTAAGGTGTAAGAGGACTGGGAAGGCAGGCAGGGGCTGGATTATGAAGGGTTTTAAAAATCAAACAAGAGGATTTTATATTTGATCCTGCAAGTAAAAGGGAGTCACCAGAGTTTATTGAATAGGGAGTTTGATATGATCATACCTCCATTGTAGGAAGATCAATTTAACATCTGAGTGGAGTGTAGATTGGAGTGAAGAGAAACTTGAGGCAAGAAAACCAACCATCAGGTTATTGCAATAGTCCAGGAATGAAGTGATAAGGGCTTCTTAACAGGCTAGTTGCAATATCAGGCGAGAGAAGGGGGGTGAGGGAAGTAGAGGGAAAGCAAGAGAGAAGCTGCAAAGGTAAAATCAATAGAACTCGATTGATTGAATATTGGAAATGACATCTAGGTTGCAAGATTTGGATTACATCTCTGGGAATCTAGAAATGCTAATGTCAGAAT
The DNA here is from genome assembly GCA_028646515.1 of Pseudochirops corinnae. Lineage (NCBI taxonomy): Eukaryota > Metazoa > Chordata > Mammalia > Diprotodontia > Pseudocheiridae > Pseudochirops > Pseudochirops corinnae. Next base: position 11,449 of record JAQQSV010006753.1, read on the forward strand.
AGGTTGGAAGGAATGAGTTAACACGTCATATGGGAGAGAGGTGATAGTGAGTGACATGGCTTGGTGTCTATCCCGCATTCTGTCACTGAAATATGATGTCATTTACATTTCTGGGCTTGAGTGTGGTTTTATAACATGCATTCAGATGCATCAGGATGGCATGAGAGTCTTCTTCGAATGCTTTGCTGAAATCTAAACATTTTATCCAAAGCATTCCCCTGATCTACCAGTCTCGACATTCTATCAATAAAGTAAAAGGGATCTGGCAACATCCACCTCTTTTTTGTATTTTTAAAATTTAATTTAATTTTTTGCTTTTTGGAAGGAGGAGGACAGGTACTTAGGGTTTATCGTGGGCCACTTGGGTACCAGCCCCAAATGTGAGTGAAAGACATGACAAAGAATTAACCAGGCTGGTAGTTCATAGGAAAGAACTCTGATTTAACGATGATTTGAACAAGATTTTTAAAGATCCAAAAGACAAAGATTCAAGTATTCTTATCCTAATCATATCCTGGAATTTTGTTATCAATATAATAGTCTGTCATACCCTGGAAGTAGTTTGGATAAGATAAGGCTTTGTTTTCAAGGACCCAGGAAGTCATGGGGAAAGTCAGTTGTCTCTTATCAAAATGTATGTACGGGACAAAGGATGCCCCTGAGAACAGGCTTCCAAGCTGGAAGCCAAAGCCACAATCTCAAAGACATCTGCATAGAAACTGACTCCCAAGAATTAAGTATTTTGACTTACAGTGGTCTTTTTTAAAAAAAAATTGATTTGTTTATTTACTTTTAGTTTACAAGATTCAGTTCCACAATCCCTTGAATTTCAAATTTTCTCCCTTCCCTCCACCCGCTCCCCCATGGCAGCATGCAATCAAGTATAGGATCTGCAAATACTTTCACATTGGACATTAGTCTAGTTGTATAGAAGGGTTGTAACCAATGGAGTGAACAACGGGAAAAAAGAAAGAGAACCTTTAATCTATTATATCCTGGAAGTAACATAATTTGATAAGGAACATGTTCTTTAGGTGCCTGAAGTCTGGGGGCAAAGGCTTTGATGTCAGGATCTCAAACAAAAGTCCTTTTAAGTCTCCAGGGAGCCAGCCTTTACAAGCCACATCATGAGGGGTCCTGACTAGGGCACACTGTCAAGATTTCTGAGTCTTGGATCAGGACTCCTTGGCTCCCCACAGGGGTAAAGTGACTTGTCCAAGGTCACATGGCTAGTAAGCATTAAGTGTCTGAGGCCATATTTGAGCTCAGGTCCTCCTGACCCCAGGGCCGGTGCTCTACTCACTGTGCTACCTAGCTGCCCCCTAAAATTTCTGACATCAGTTCTCATTCTCTTTTTCTTCTTTTGATAAATAGTTTTTTGCTTGTTTTTTAGTTTCTTTTTTTTTCCTTTTTGGAGGGGGGAGGACAGGGCAATTGAGGTCCTCCTGACTCCAGGGCCAGTACACTATTCACTGCGCCACCTAGCTGACCCAAATATATAAATATTTAAAAAACACTTATAAACAAGTAAGAAACACTTAAAGATGCAAAGATAAAAATGGAAGAGCATTGTATAAGAAATTATGAACTTGTTGCAAATTTTTTAGGGGCAGCTAGCTATTGTAGTAGATAGAGCACCTGGCCTGGAGTTGGGAAAACTCATATTCCCTGAATTTAAATCCAGTCTCAGACACTTACTAGCTGTGTGACTGTGGGCAAGTCCTTGTTTGCCCAAGTTTCATCATCTGTAAAATGAGCTAGAGAAGGAAATGGTAAACCACTTCAGTATCTTTGCCAAGAATACCCCAAATGGGGTCACAAAGAGTCAGCTATAATTGAGCAGCATGTTTTTAGACAATATATTAAATTGAACAAAGTGCTAACAAAATTGTTCTATTTGTGCCCCTCCCCACACTTGTTTTCCTTTTCTCTATTAAAAATGTTTTTATTGATATTCTTTTCTTCCATTCTTTCCCACCTCTCTCCCACTTCCTTTAAGCTCAATAAAGCTAAACGAGCCGATATCTTAGCGTTATCTGGAGAAGTAGGCATTGCCAATTCTATATCTCTAATCCATCACCCATTTGTCAGGAAATGGAAGTTGTATTTCATCATCATTTTGAAGTCATGATTATTCATTGCTTTGTTCAAAGTTCTGTCTTTCAGATTTATTTCCTCTTGCATTATTGTGGTCATTATAAAAAAATCATTCTCCTATTTGTATCTGATCATCTTATTCTGCATCAGTTCACATAAGTCTTTCCATATTTTTCTTAATTCATAATTTCTTAAGTAGCAATAAAATTGTATTTATAAACCATGACTTGTTTAGCTAGCCTCAAAAAGATGGACACCTATTTAGTTCTTCACGATAATAAAACTGCTGCTTGTTCCTTTCCCATTGTCCTTGACTTCCTTGTAGTATAGGATCAATAGAAAACCTGCTGGATCAAAGGATATGTACATTTTAATGACTTTTGTGTTATAGTTCCAGATTGTCTTCCAAAAAAGCTGAAACAAGTTACAACTACATCAACATTGTGTTCCTGTCCTCCCAAACTCCTCCAATAATTTGTATTTTCCTCTTTTGTCATCTTTGCCAATCTGATAAGTGTGAGGAGGAATCTCAGTTCCTTAATTGAAATTGTCCATTTTATGTTTTATGGTTGTTTCTGTCTCTTGTTTTTTTTTTTTTAATTTTATTATAGTTTGCATCATTCATTTCCACAAGATTTTGAGTTACATA
>JAQQSV010006754.1:0-14194 GCA_028646515.1 Pseudochirops corinnae
AATACAAATGTATATATATATATATATGTATATATATATGTATATATATATATGTATATATATACATATATATATGTATACATACACATATGTCTATATAGGAGGGTATATATATGTGTATGAATACATATCTGAGTATGTGTATATTTATGTACATAGAGGGCACAGGATCAATTGAATGGGAAGGGACGATACTTTAAAAGGTGAAATTGTGAGGTGGGAAAGGAAAAGAATGAGAGGAGACAGGGAGAGACAGAATGGAGTTAATTATCTCATATAGAAGAGGCAAGGGATAACCGTTCCCATGGAGGGGAAGAACAGGAAGGCAAAAAGGAAAGGGTCAGTCTTACTCTCATTGAATTTAGCTTAGGGAAGGAATGACAAACTCTAAACTGGGTATCTTATCACACAGGAGAGTAGGGGGAATGGAAATGAGAGGGGGGAAGATGGAGGGAAGGGTGGGGGGGAGGGTTGCTGGAAGCACACACTTCTGTAAAGGGACAGGGACAGGGCAGAGAACAGAACAAGGAGGGGGACAGGATAGGAAGGAGGGACATATAATCAGTCTCTCACAATATGTCCATTGTGGAGATGTTCTGCGTAACTACACATGTACAGCCTGTATTGAATTGCTTGCCTTTCCAGTGGGTATGGGTGACAAGGGAAAAAGGAAAAGAGTTTAGAATTTAAAGTTCTATAATCAAATGTTAAAAATATATTTGTATATATATGATTATTATTAACTACATGCAATTAGGAATTAAGATATACAGGCACTGGGGCAGGGAGATCCATCTTGCCCTACTGGAAAGTCAGAGGGGCGATGGGGGAGGATATAGGAGAGAACAGATTGGAGGAGGGGGTTATATAGTGGGATAGGGCTGTTTTGGGGTGGTGGACATGGGAAAGGCAGGAAGAAAATTTGTAACTCAAAATCTGGTATAAATGTATAATGTAAACAAGAAAATAAATAAATTAATGGAAAAAATGAAAATAACTGCAGCATATTCATCATATATGTCTTGAGAGAAAAATAAAGAACAATATTAGGTGCAATATAAGAGCCTCAAATTTATAATAATATGCCTGATACTTGGTGTGTTTGGTGGAATGGTGGATATAGGTAAAGATAGTGAGAAATACACTGGAAGATATGATTCAAAATTTAGGTAATTATGCAAAATGCAATAGTTATACAATAAGCATATAAGAAAATCAATGAGAATCATTTCTAGTTAGCTTGAGTCCCTCTATTTAACATATAATACATCACTGTTTCTCAGGTTTAGCTGAACAAAATAGAAAACATATCATTTTAGAATTTGTACCTCATTATGGAAATGCCATTTAAACAGGAAACATAATCAACAATGACAAAGCAAATGATATCTAAATGATAGTGCTTGATAGAACGTAACAGTGAGAGAATATGGGAAATGTGTATTTTTTGAGCAAAGTATTTTTGAATAAATGCTAATAGGAAGAGAGAGGAGAAAAATATCATTGAAAATGAAGTATGTATGAAGCCAGGCAGTCATTTTACTTCTGGAACATATCGATAAATGGAAGAAGAGGATATGGACTTTGAAAAATTTGGAATCACCTTATATTTAGTTAGAAAGAGAAGGCTATTATGATTTTAGAATGCTTAGTAAATCCTGGAGAAATAATTAGGTATAAATGGAGGAAAAGATAGAAGAATGAAGATCCTAAAGTGTTAGTATTAGTCTACTTTGAAAGTTTTGACATCAGTTGATTTTCTCATTCATCAAAATATAAAAAAAGGACCTTAATGCTGGTTAGTACTCTTATAATTCTGGGCAGAGTTGCTAAAAATCACACTATTGTGCAGTGGCTAGGAGGTGCAGTGAATAGAACACCAGACCTGGAATCAAGAGGACCTGAGTTCAATTCCGGCCTCAGACACTTAACATGTACTAGCTGTGTGACCTTGAGCAAGTCACTTAACCCCAACTTCCCTGCCCTCTCTCCTCCAAAAAGCAAAAAACAAAAAGAATAAAAAAAATCACACTATTTTTAGATATTAAATTATAACTTGACTGTTGAAATTCTAAATTTGGGATACATGTCTGTTTTCCAAAGAAATATGTGTATTACTCAAGAAACTAAATGGTACTGTCCTTTACTTTTTGTTTTTTTTTTTTTTGCCATAAAAAAACAATATTAGAAAAAAGTTATAACTAAATAAAATGATGACTTGTAAAAGTTCCTTGTAGAAACAAATAAAGGAATTTAATGGGGTTGGTTGCTTTGTTGTACAAATGATGCCAGCAGGAAACATCATTTCACTGGACATTTGGTCATTTTATATACCAGTGTTCATCAGAGAAATTGGCAAAAAGACAAGCACACATTCCTCATATGTTTCATAAGATGAAAATAAAGAGAAATACTATGCTGAACATAAGACCCTTCAAATTTAAAATAATATAACTTATACTTGCTGTGTTTGGTGTGATGGTGGAAATAGGTATGGATGTTAAGAAATACATTGGAAGATATTGGTCAAAAAATGTAAAGAAAGAGACCAAGACTTGTAGAATTCAAAGATACCTTATGCCTAAATGCCATGAATGTTTTCTTCAAGAAAATAATCAATGGGCAGAAAACATAATTATGCATAAAGTAAATATAAAAGAAAAATAAGTAAAATGAACTAATTGTATTTTAACAGATAGGGAACAAGTCATTAAGATGTCCTTGTAGTTTACAGTTATATCATCAACTTTGCAAAGAAATCATTTATAATGGAAAATTGGTACTGGATGGAAGAAAAATAAATGTAGATTATAATGATTTAATGCATAAATTTAACAGATGTGATTCCATTGTCATAAAAAGAAGACCAGAAGAGCCAAAAAAAGATCCTTAATTAGAAAACATTTGACTTAGCTACTTACTAAGAGGAATGAGATAGTTGCAAATAGCAATGCCAGTTTACAATATGAAGTTTTTGTAAAATCTTACCAAAAAGGATGATGCAAAACTGCGATCTATGTTGTCTCATAGAAAGCGATAAAAGAGAGGAGTGCAAAATCAGTTTAAAGAAAGCTTGGTAGGAAGAGAAATCAATCCTAGGACATTTAAAGTTGAAAACATAAGGGAAACAGAAGAAAAATGGAAAAGGAAAAGGAAAAATTGAAAACAGTTTTTCAAAAACATTTTTTTCACCATCAAGTATAGTAGGGCCATCATAACTGGATTCTAACATCATAGTCCCAGGTCTGCTTATACAAGAATCAGAAGTATCACTAAAAAGAAGATGACAAAAGTCATTATATATCAAATATATGAAAAGGGACATTGTACTGGAGAAGATTCAATTATGCATACATGGAAAATTTGACTAAAAAGGTGGATGAAGGAAAAGAAGATATCAAAAGACTTGCAAAAATTTCAGACTTCATTAATAAAAATGATACTTTCACACCTTTATACATTTGGTGTGTGTGTGTGTGTGTGTGTGTGTGAGATCCACCATTGGATCAAGGACATGTTTTGATGCCATTCATTGGGAACAAGAAAGTTTTTGCAAGAAACATTTCCAATAGGTTACATCATCACTAACACATAATTAAAAATGATAATAATAATAATTATTACTCTACTATATTATATATATATGTATATATATACATTTACATATCTATATCTACATATCTGTATCTATATCTCAATGTCTTTATCTCTGTCTCTCTATCTATATCTATATAGACACACATTATATGAGCATTTACATCTAACTACTATGTTCCAGGCATTGTGCTAAGCACGATATTGTCTCATTTGATCCTCACAACAGCCCTGGCAGGTAAGTGCTGTTATTAGTCACATTTTGTATTGAGGAAACTGAAGTAAACAGAGGTTAAATGGTTTGCACAGGACCACAGAATTTAAACTCAATACTTTCTGACTCCAGGCTTGGTGTTCTATCTATTGTGTCACCTCATTGTTTAGTTGACTCAAAATGTAAAGGATACCTGATTCCATTTTGCTTATTATATATATAGCTATTTTTTAAAAATCAAAGTACTGATTCTACCTTAAAAATGAGTTATCTATCTATGTCAACATTCTTCAGGATACATCATAAAAGTGATAGCTTTGTTTGATAATACTGTTCTTATCAATGTTAGGTGAGGTAAAAAATAGACTTTCATTCACCCAAAGATATTCATTATTGTAATAGAGGAGAACCAGTGGAAAACCCAAGTTGGTAAAAGAATTCTTTGGATAGAGAGGTTGTCAAGATATTTGTGTCTGTGAACAAATGAATGTATTAAAAAAATTAGAGAGTGCTTACTATGTTACAAGCACTGAGGAGAAAAGAAGAAAAATAGAAACAGCTGCTGTTGTCAAGGAGTGCATACTAATTGCAGGAGAAAATTCAAAGGAGTGTTCAGCCATTTGACTGATAGAGAGGTTATAAATGCTAAAGGATCAATGGTGGAGGAGATGACAAGACACAGAATTTCTTCCATTGCACAAATAGGTCAGATGACAGTAGCAAGTTATTGCAAGATATAAAATCAATAGTAAGACCTGGTAGATGAAATAGAGACATTTTAACAGCAGCAAGGAATGGGGGTAACTGGCATCTTTTTTAAATATTGTAAGCAGCAAAGCAGCCAGAATTTAAGTATAAAAGCAAGGGAGGTCTTCCCATCATGTGGTCATCTCAGAAAGTTTCTGGGACAAGTCTAGACCAGAAGATAATTTTGAGGGGAGAAAGCTGACCTAATTGGTGGCGAGTCTTTCTGGAGAGATGCTATCTTTGTTACAGACACCTAAGATCTGACACCACTGAAAAGAATGTCGACTAGCAATCTACCGAGGGAAAACAAAGTGCATCTGGAATGTCTACTGTGCAGACTATGAATTGCTATTAATTGCCAGTCTGTAGATTTTGTCAAACAAAATAAATATCTAAGACAGACAGTAGAAATGGACATGAAGTGGCACCAGACGCAAAATGGAGGAAAGGAGCAAGCTGAGTTTTCTTCAGTCAATTGCAAATCTCTTTTAATGGCTACAAACTTCTCCCAGACACAAGTTACATTTAAAAAATTCCATTTGTCTTGTATGTCTGCAAGTGTTATACTATCATAGATTTTGATATGGAAGCTGCATTCGAGGTCATCTAGGCCAACCTTCTTATTTTACAGTTGAGGAAAATATAAGCCCAGAGATCAATTGACTTGACAAAGTGAAACAGGTAGTAGATAACAAAGCCAAAGAATCTTATCTTCTGACTCCAAAGCCTATCCTCTCTCTGTTGTCCTATTCTGACTCCCTAATCATGGAATACAATGTTCTCTGGTGAATAAAAAATGAGTATTATGCATGAAGCCCTAGAGAGGCACATTGGGGGATGGGTGTGAGCAGGCTGCAACACATACAGACCCACAAAATAGGGTGGTTAAAGAAGAACTAGAATAAATGTTAGGGAAATATATGCATGAAATTGAAGGGTGAGGTATGTGATGAGAATGAGGGATGACAGGCCAATGTACCATGTGATTCATTGATGTCCTTTCAATGTCAGGATAAAGTGAAAAAGAACCCTTGTGGTATATTTGTGGGAGGGCAAAATGATATCTCACAGGATGAGGAGACATGGATGGCTTTTCATCTGTATCAGTAAAGGGAACATTCAAATCAATAACATCACAGATGTATTTGAATATTTGCATCATACACTGTTTACATGCTGCCAAATATTAAAACTAAAAAGGTATTTGGAAATGGAGGATGATTTGTTGCTATCATGTTAAATTGAAGTTTTTTTTTAACTGATTTTTTTCAGTCTATCTGAATTTGCAAAATGAATCAAAAGTAACTGGACCTGATAAAGGCAGTCTATAATAATAATAGCTACTATTTATAAAGCACTTACTGTGTGCCATGAACTGTGCTAAGCCCTGTATAGTTATCTCATTTGATTCTACAACAAACCCAAGAGGTAGGTGCTGTTGTTAGTTCCATTTTATAGATGAAAACTGAGGCAGAGGTTAAATGACTTGCCCAGAGTTTATACAGCTAGTAAGTGTCCAAGGCTAGTATGTATGTATACTGTAGTATAGTACTCTGCCACCTAACTGCTTTACAAATGACCAGAGAATGTAGCTTCTTTCTCTTCCATATAAAAACAAAACAAACATTATGCCTTCCTATATGTAAATATGAAAAAAAAACTATCCTAAGTGAAATGTTTACAAAGGAAACATATATGAACAGAAACATATGCATAGACACAAACCAAAAAGTGCATAATAATATCTCAATGAATCTTCTCTTTCACTCTTATTTACTCTTATTGTGGTATCTTATGGTAGCGTAGTTCATCAAATCCATGCCTCTGAAATGCAAATTGTGCTAAAGTCCTTCTGAATTAGGAAGTTTTAAATTACAGACCCAGAAACTGATGATACATCTGTCAAGAGAGGCTTAGCCTTGCTAATTTCAGAGAGACTCATCACTAAATTGGCTACAAGAAGATGTATTTATTTTATTTTGGTGTAGGGGGGAGTGGTAAGGGATAGCAATTCACTGAACACCAATCTGTTTTAGTGCAGGGTTTATCAGCAATAATGACAGTTCCAGATTTATGAAGTATTAAAGTATGTACTAGTGCCTGAAAAAGAGTGTGTTTTATATTTTAGCCTTTTTTGATATCAGTCTTTTATCTCTTTGGCAAAGGGAACTTCCATGGTGAATATTTCCTCTGCTAATATAGATCACCAGCTGTTATATAACTTTTGTCTTCAAGAATTGCCTGGGACACAGAGAAGTTAAGCAACATTTCCAAGGTCATATAATTATTTTTTCCCTTTTTTTTTTTTTTGGAGGGAGAAGGGCAGGGCAATTGGGATTAAGTGACTTGCCCAAGGTCACATGGCTAGTAAGTGTTAAGTGTCTGAGGCTGGATTTGAGCTCAGGTCCTCCTGACTCCAGGGCCAGTGCTATATTCACTGTGCCACCTAGCTACCCCAAGGTCATGCAATTATTGATGGTAGGCAGGACTTGAGTCTGTCTTTCTGTTTTGGAAGCCAGCTCTCTGTCTATGTTGCCATTTTGCCTTTCAATTCAAGTTACATTTGATAAATGGAATTATATATGGATAGTAGCATTTTGAGTAATAAATCTGGGAAAAAGAATCTTTTTGATGGCATGATAGTATGGTGGAAGTTGGTACAATAACTTAGCAATCACATATATGTTGTTATTTTTTTTTCTTTCCTCTTGGATTTGATGTTGTTCTTCTAGGTCAGATAACTGGAACTTAGAACAGCTAGGTGCTTTTTTACCATTTTAAAAAATTTTGGCTGTGGATTTCATGTCTATCATTCCCATTTTAAAGTTCATTTCCTTATCTGAGACATAAAATAGGATTTGAACAATTCCACCTTCTCTGTGTTGTCTATTATCACCCTGTCATTCACTTCCAAGAAAAAGTTTTATTCTTTTTTTTCCCCTTCAGTTCTCCCTTTGCCCCTGATACACCCTTTTTATAATCCTTAGATCTTATCACAAGTCCCAGTTCATTCTTGACTTCAATTACATATATTACATATATATATATATATATATATATATATATATATATACATAGAATGCTCTTCTAGTCTGCTTCTCCTCCATTACCTGTTGTATTTTAACAAACAGCATTTTATTGATGCCTTCTGTCTTTACATCCATCATAGTTGTTTCCCATGGAACCTTGAGATTGACTCTGGCTGTGACCAGCAAAGTTAATTAAGCAAAAATATCTAATAGACACTGTTGCTGACAATGTATAACAAGGTTCTTTTCTCATTGTCCTCCTTCTTTCTGACCTTCATCAATGGAATTATCTGCAATCACAGCATCAGAATTTCATTATTAATAGCCTCCTGTACCTCTTGAGACAATTTCATTTTTAGAGTATCAGACCATGGAAGTGTACACATTTTTCTATAAATTCTTAGAAATCTATTCTCCTATATTGAATTTTCTTACATGAAAAAAACATTTTGTTTTGTAAATGAAAAGATGTCTCCAGAGTCTTCCTGAAAAATGTTCATAGTCTTTAACACTGTGTGATGTGATTGCTAAGGGCAATGTAATGGATTAGGAATTTGGAATAAAAATAAGTAGGAAAGAGATATTTATAGTGGGAAAGAGGAAAAGAGAAATAGTATGTGGAAAGAGTATTCATAGACCAGGAGCTTAAGTGATGAGAAAACTTATTAATTAATCAGTCACTTACATGTAGTATATACTCCAGGTAATGTGTTACGTATTGAATATATAAACACAAGTGATCTTCATATAGAAATAATTCTATTACATAGAACTTGTACATAGATGTGCCAGATTGAGGACCTGGAAGCCGACCACCACCACCTGGAAAAGTCAGTTCTCCCTAATAGTTCTCACTAACAATTTAGACAACGGTATCCAAATCAGAAGGTGATTGCTTTAGCTCACAAAGTAATGATAGCAACTTATATTTATCAAGCACTTTAATGATTACAACATCCTTTCCTTACAACAATAATCCAAGTTCCCAACCTATGACTCCTTCACCTGAAAAGTCATATCTACATTCCTCCCCCCCCATTAATAATTTGTATTTCTTCCTTGTGCCCCTAGGTTATGATAGATTAGTTTTGGTCTTATCTCTATGTCCCTACTTTGTCAACTCCATACTTTACAGCATTCCATCCCAACGTTTCTCCAGCTACCTTGTATGTGTTGTTGTTTTCTTCCCATTAGAATGTAAAATTCTTGAGGACTACCTTGCATGCTTATATTAGTATCCCAGAGCTCTATACGATGATTAGGACATGATCAGTTCTTAATGACTGATCTATCTACATGTAGGCAGTATCGTACCCATTGATGAGAAAACTGAGAATCAGGGAGGGGCTACATAAAGTAGTATGTATTGGTAAAGACACAGGATTTCGAAACAGAGGGCATAGTCTCAATCTTTCTGCTTATTAGCTGTTTGTTCCAGAGCAAATCACTTTGTCTCTTGTGTTCACCTCGTCTGTAAACTGAGGGAGTTAGACTCAATGATCTCTAAGGTTTTTTCAGGTCTATACTAAACTAATTTGTCTATTGTCACATCGCTAGTAAGTGTTAAAACCAGGATTCAGACTCAGTTTTCTTGATTCTAAGTCAAAGACATCCTCTACTGCGCCAGGTTCTCTGTAAAAATATAGTAGAAAAAGCAGGTGGACATCTAAAAAGACAGAACGTCAATGAAAGTAGAAGACTCAAATATTATAAAGAAAAGGTCCATGTGGTCAAGAGATACCCATCAGACAGGTCTGGAATCAATTTAATACCAGGGAAAGAGCTCTCATTTTTTTATTCAAAGGAGCAAAAAAGGACCTGAGTTCAAATACTGCCTCTGAATTTTACAATCTCCTTGTCCTTGGGAAAGTCAGATAACTTCTCTGTTCCTCAGTTTCTTCATCTGTAAAATGAGAAGATTATATAATAAGGTTTCTGAAACATTTGCAACTATAATGCTTTGATTTTATGAACCTTATTTGACCTAGACTACTAATTTATGAGACCCTAAGATGGATGGAAATAGCCTCTGCTCCATTAGAAATCAGGGTGCCGGATGGTACACTAAAATTTTGATCTAGAGATGGGAAAAGAAGGTAGTGACTTAGTTTTAAAAAGATTCAAGGCTAGCACAGGTTAGACAGCAATAAGAAACAAAGTAAAACCCAGGTACTGGAGTATAAAGTCAGAATGCTATCATCGATACAGAAAATCTGACTTGATACTAAGATACCCAAGCTATGGACTCATGGATCCTTATATATTTTTTTTGCCTGAGGGTGGGGTTATACTGTGGGTGGGGTTACACTTGGATAAAGTTTGAATAATACCAGCTGTGAAAATTAGCTGGACCATCTCTTCAGACTGTTGAATCAGGAAGCCTGGTTGTTAGTTATTATATATCCTATATATTATATATTATATACCCATATATATTATATATGTCCTGTAATTTAACCCATTCTTTCATTTAAAAAAGAGTTAGGAAACCAGAGTGCTTCAAAAATTGTTTGAAAATAACAAAATGATATATTAATGTGAAGCAACCCACACTTCAAATGAAATTTGAGGGGCAACCTCCTCAACATCCTATTAAAAATTTCTGACCAATTTTCCAGGATGTAGAGGACATAAGAACTTCACCACTCCAGAAATAATATAACAAATAAAAAGGATGATTCCTTTAGAAACCCATTGAATGCCTCAAACAACAAGAAGAAAGCTATTTGGGAGAATTATGTATTTCATATTTAGACTAACTTTTGAGCACTATCATAGGGTACTTCTCATACTTAAAGGCTTTGTCTAGATGCCTATCTCAAGGAAGTATCCCGATTTTAGTTTCCCATTCAATCTGTGATCCCTTTCCATTGAAGTCTCTTGACATACAGTTAGATTAGTGCCATTTGCTATGATTATGTGACCATAGAACTGAACATTGCCAAAATGTGTTTAGAAAGTTGTGGTTGGAATGGCTTTGAGACAACAGTTAAATTTCTATTTCTAAACATCTAAAGTCACATCTTAAATTTCAGAAAGGCACTGTGGGTATGTAAAGGTTATCCTGAGGTTTCTCTTTTACCTCCTTTCTAAACTGAATGCTACTTGATAGCAATTTAGGGAGGTCAAATATATGTTTTGTACTTATTCCTGTCTTTTGATATAAGACTCAATGCCTTGATATTTAATTAGCTGTTACAACCACAATCTTGAGGGGTGGGGTGGTTAAAGTAAGAACTATATAGATTGAATTATTTTAATTTAATTAGCAACATTCATTTGACATCTGATTCAATTCAGCAAACACTTATTAACAACCCAATATGGGCAAAAATAGGCAATATGAAATAATAGATGTGTAGTAGATCAATACTAGTCTTGTCAGAAAGACTAAAGTTCAAGTCCTATCTTTGATACATACTAAATGTGTGAGAAAGTAGACTTGTGATTTTAATGGTTCAGAGAATTCCCGCATGATAAACTGTTTACAGTGAAGATTAGCACCTTCTCTGCAATTTCTAGTGTCAAAGAGTTGATTAGAGTTCTAAGAGATAAAATTACCTGCCTACAGTCATACAGTCATTATGTATCAGAGTTGGGATTTAATTTCCATCCTTCCTGGCTTCAAGGATCTAGCCATAGTAAACCATATGTCCTCTAATACCACTCATAGGAACAATAGTAAATCATTTAGCCTTTTGGTGTTATAGGCAACTTTATAGGGAAGACATCCACCAAGATGGCAGGCCGGGGGTAAGACAAGTATCTTGCCATCTGCCTTACTGCTATGTAAAAGTTCCCTTCTCCTTCCTCCTCTCCATTTTAACTTTTTATTTTTAATTTGCATCTAGTAAAGCAATGCTACCATGGCTACTGAATGAGTGTAACAGTCTGCTGAACTAAGATTCCACACAATCCCCATGACTATCCAAACTAAATCTTCTTTCCAGATCTACCACTCTATAAGTGATTTAGCTTAGCTTGAAGACAGAGTGTAACTTTTATATTTGCATCACCAACACTTAAAATGATGTCTAGATAGTACCTATCTAATAAATGCTTCTTGATGGACTGATAAGTTAGGGCTAAATTGCAAATATGCATCCATGAAGGTGCATTTGCAAATACTAGAAATTACATTTATTACATAAATACAATTATGCAAAAGCATAAATCTAGACTAAAAGATAAATTGAAAGTAATGTGCTTGGTTTGGGAGTTATAATGGAAATGATCTATCCATGCCCTGAAGGAGGTAACTATCTATTAGGAGACAAGAGGCATGTATAAACGTAAATCTAACATGTGACACATTTGTCAGGAAGGGCATAATCATTAATAAGAAGGAATAATTTCTTTCTTGTTGGATGTTTTTGGAAGGGGGCAGGAATTAGGCAGGATTATAAGTCTATTGAAAGTGAAGATATTATTGCCCTCCTGTCTCCCTTACATCCCCTTCCTTCCCCCTCCCTAGTTTCCTTTCCTTTTCCTCTCCTCTCTTTTCTTCTTCTTCCTCCTCTTCTCCCTTCTTTTATCCTCTCATTCCTTCTCTTTTGCTTTCCTCCTGACTTCCCTTTTCCTTCTCCTCACCTCTTTGCCCTTTCCCCTCCCTTGATTCTGAGGGTCATTTTATCTCTTCATCCCAAAACAGGGGAAGGAATGCATTTTCCAGTAAAAGGTGCATTTTGCGTGATTCTTATTGAGAGCAAGGATTTTTATGTTTTAATCTGTACCCTCCATACTTAACTCAGTTCCTTCTGGGCCCTTAGTAGGAGATTAAGAAATGCCTGTTCACTTGACCTGACCTACATGGCTACTGCTTAAACTTTGGAAGTAATATGAAAAGAAAAAAAACCAAAAAACAAAAAATTCTTTGTGAAGTGTTAACTAAAGAAAATAAAAGTTATTTCCTTGAACTCTACAAAGCTTGAATCACTGATGTTAGAGTGATAAATCATGGCCATTTAGGTAATTTCTTTGTAGTTCTTGTTTCAATCCATCCTTATTTAGATCAATATCACTACTGGGGCATTATTTTCAATGTAACAGAACAGAAAACTTCATCTATCTATTTTATTTGAATAGCATAAAAATTTAGGTCTTGAAATATCATTTTTCTTTTCCTATAATTTCAGTCCTATATGATTTTGATTTCTCATAAGGCATCCCCTAAATCATCACAAATTGCTGTGATTGGTTTATATCATTTCCTTTTTTCCCACAATATACCAAATTGCTTTGTATGCTTATCAAGTATATTTCTTTCTTTTTGAAATTACAGGGAAGTGATAGAAATGCCAAATGAAAAATACTGTATATATTGTCCATTTATCTCTTTGTAGTCCAATATTGTTCCATATATTTATGAATACATGATCCTCTCAAGGCTAAATTAACTCAAACAATAGAATTTCTGTTGCTTTTCTTTTAAAGACAACTTGCAATGAACTAGATATTCTTGTTATAATGATTTTTCTATTTAATATATTCTTTTGTCATTTCCTCTTTGCTTTCCCTTCTTTAAGGCTAGAACCCCTAGGGTATAATAACTACAGGATACAAATAATGTTTGAGAGTGAAAAATTCAGACAGGTTGGGTTTTTTTCCTCTTATGTGGGGGAGGGGAGAGAGGGAAAGAATCCAAGATCACTTGTTTGGCTCAATTTAAGGTGTTTTTTTTTTTTTTACTATTGCTTTTTTTTTTATTTTAGTAAAAAAAAATGGTTATATATTTATAGGCTTGGAGAAAAACTCCAAATTAAATAAAATCCCAAATGATAACTTCAAACAATATACCAATTGACCACCTGTGGCTTCTGAACAAAAAGTAATTTGTTTAAATATTCCATTGAGAGTACTTATTTTCATATGATACCTAGCAATGAAAAAGCCATTAATGAATGCATGTTAGTAGATGGATTGATTAATTGATACTTCCTTATAAAGACTTTCTTTCTCCCTAAGGTAAAATGGGAATAGTATAATATATACTACTATTCACAAAATGTATTGAAGTAAACGGAGGAGAACAATTTCCTTTTTAATGAATATAGGTTCAAGAGTAATGAAGTGTCACATGTATGCAATCCCAAAAGAAGATATTACTGAAAAAACAAAACAGAATTAAAAATTCACTTGTGTGCCTTCCATGCGCATACATATATTTTATAATATATTTCCAAAGTACATACTTACTGTGTTTTTTCCACTTATGACATGTAAATAGAAAAAGGTCGGGGGGGGGGAGGGGGCTTTATCTCTGTTAGCATTATCTAGTAATTATCAGGTAACCAGATCTAATATTTCCACTTAAATGACAATATATCAATCAAATGACTTGAATGGGTAATTTCATAATTCATTTTATAACTTGGCATACTGTTTTCATATGATGTAGTTTATGCTTCTTAGATTTTTGCTTAGGTGGAATAGTCCCTTTGGGTAACCATGAGTATATCAGAGAAATAATTTTACCAGGTTGCTGAGAAAGGTAAGAACTGGAAGCCATGGCTTTATTACTTTTTTTTTTAATTGATTTGTTTATTTACTTTTAGTTTACAAGATTCAGTTCCACAATCCCTTGAGTTTCAAATTTTCTCCCCTTCCTCTC
>JAQQSV010006755.1:0-14194 GCA_028646515.1 Pseudochirops corinnae
AGAGAGAGCAGATTGCGGAAGGGGCTATACAGTGGAATGGCTGTTTTGGGGTGGTAGGTAGGGGAAAGATGGGGAGAAAATTTGTAACTCAAAATCTCATGGAAATGAGTCATGTAAACAAGAAAATTAATTAATTAATAAAATAAAAATAAAGTTTTCCTAAAGCATGATGGGAGGCAGGTTGCAAGGAAATGGGAGTTTGTTTTCGTTCTGTTTTGTTTTGTTTTACATTTCTACGTGCTTTGTAAGCCAGTGCATTTAAAAAAAAAATACAGGTTGCATTATTC
Organism: Pseudochirops corinnae; assembly: GCA_028646515.1. Lineage (NCBI taxonomy): Eukaryota > Metazoa > Chordata > Mammalia > Diprotodontia > Pseudocheiridae > Pseudochirops > Pseudochirops corinnae. The sequence continues at coordinate 288 of JAQQSV010006755.1, forward strand.
CCTGAGGGGAGAGGATGATCAGTAGTAATGCATTATCACTTTTTTTATGAGTCATTTGGGCATTCACACATGTACTCAGCACAACCTGTGCATATTCCTATGCAGCTATCACTATTATAACTCAAGGCACCACCATTCTCTTGCTGGCATCTACTCTTTCAGGCATAAATTTTACAAGGGCAAGAACTGTTTCATTTTTATCTTTGGATCCCCCCTCCATAGTACTTTATCCATAATAGGCAATCGATAAATGTTGTTTGCATAAATGAATTTGAGGCAGGAGAAAATAAGCAGCCTCTGAAATGCTAGCTTTATAAGCCCAAACCTATATAAAGTGAAGGCAAACAAATTACCTTGTACTGATCTGTTCTGAGAACCTCTCCCCAAATGTAGTCTTTTAGTTATTTACCTGGATTCTGGATCTTCCCACAGGGAGATTTTCCTGTTCTATTCAAGTACATTTTGCTGAATTAATTTGGAGCAACCCTGTTTATGCTAGTCCCTGTAGGGCTCTGTATAGAACTGCTGAGATTGTTGGAAGTCTTTTGAGATCCCATGTGACAAATTTTTTTTTTACATTTATAATTGCCTGGGAAACAATACCAAGGATCATTGAATCTTAGAATTTGGAGTTGAGAGAGATCTTAGAGATCATCCTAATTTAAGCCACTTGAATTTCACAGCTAAAATTTTACCAAAAAACATAAAATTTTACATTTGGGGAAACTGAGGACCAGAAAGAATAAGAAAACACACAAAGAAGTGGCATATCCAGAACTCAATTCATGTCTAGCATCTCTTGTAGGATGACTACATTTATGATGGAGAGACCCCCAAAAGGAGTTTGGCCAGAGGTATATTGTAAATATTTAACAACCAGCTTTCAGTGGAGAAAATGTACCTATGACATATTTTTTTTAAATTTAATCAGTATTGTTAACACTTTCTCCATTACCTTAAATCTAGATAATCAACAAAACAATAAAACAAGCCCTGATTTTTTTTTTCATTTGCTAATTTCTAAGGCACAAGTGCACACACTGAAAATTTAACAAAAGCCTGAGAAAACCCTGGGCTTCTCCTGCTACTACCAGCATGGAAATATGCCACACTCCTATATCAGTCTCCAAATGTTATATAATATTCTAAGTGACAAGAGAGTATTTGTTATGCCTGGGATACCTGTGAATGGCCATCATGAGTAGGCCTCAAAGTAGTTTTGAGTGTGAGAGGATCTTTTCCAAATAAGTGAAGATCATTTGAGGCCATGTCACATAATTCACAATGTATTTTCATCCGCATTCATCACCCATTCCAATGGTAATTCAAAAGGAAGGATAGCAGCACTGTCCTTGTACCTTAGACAAACTTTAGGGTAGGCTCTCTTAATATGAATGGCTGTAATTCAATATTAAGACAATCTTGGAAAAATGTATAGGAAGAAGTTGGCTTTACCTCTTGGGGTTGGGTTATCTTCTGTCTCAATGAAGAAGAGACTGTCTTCTCTGGAAGTAGGAAACAAAAACAAGAAAATATTTGAAATATGGATTGTGCATTCATTATGTTCCCTCTCCCAGACTTCCTTTTTGCAGCAATATTTTCTTGTAAATTGCCAAGTGAATAAAAAAAGCAACCCAAGCCCATTTACATTTGTCTTTCAGATGTGCATCTAGTAAGAATATGTTAACATAAGACATTAATAATAGGACAGTGTTATCAACAAAAACCTTAGTCATTGTAAATATAAATATTTAACAGCTGTGGTCAGGGATTGAAACAATAGAATTGATTTAAAAGACTTAAAATATAGTTTCCATTTTATGCCAGATTCCTCAAAAAGAAGTCTGCTAATTGAGAGGATAAGGAAAATTATTGAACCTGACCTACAAAATGTACCCTTTCTGTGGGAAATTCACAAAAAATAAATTGCCAGGAAAATCACACTTGATGAAGTCTGCAGCAGAACCATTCCTTATAGCAGAAGTTGAAAACTGTCGACCAAGCAGAAAGTATGGAGTGGGTAGGATGGTAATTGGGTAGTCAGTCAACATGACAAAAGAAATGAACACTAGGAATAAAATCAACCAAATTTTACAGTCCTTCCATCACCCCTAAAAAAAAGTTACACAACTGCATACTTATTCTAGTTATTGCATTTTTAGGAATTTTTCAGGAAGTCTTACAGATTGAGAAGTCATTAAAACAATGTGAATCCTTGCAAATCCATGGTATCAAAAAGTCAATTTCTTCTTTAAGCAATATTAATTCTTTAGTTCCTCAGAGTCAACACTTAGCTGGTCTTGAGGGAATGATGGGGCTACTATCCCCCAAGTGTTGTCTGAGTACATAAACTCATAAACTAATTTTCCCTTTTAAATATCCTCTACTACCAATGGAAAGAGCAATGATTTCCTGCCTTCTTTTTCTCTGTTCTTCTTTCCTTTGTTTTTTCCTTCTTTCCTTCATTTCTTCCTTCCTTCTTTCCTTCCCTCCTTCTATCCTTCTTTTTCTCCTTCCTCTTTCCCTCAAATCCTCTCACTCATTTCTGATGTCACAGAACAGAGGATTTTAAAAAGCATTTTTCAATGACATTGGCTTTCAATAATCCCTCCCAAAACCTCTTTTCAGTATGAAAAGAAAAAAATCTAGAGTTTACCATGAAAATGTAAATAAGAAATAAAATTATGAGAATAATTAACTTAAATAGGATAATATAATTATTCACCAAATATCTCCCATATTTCCTTGACAGTCTCCTTATACCCTCTGAAGGTATGCTTATACCAGGATGGGAAAGCCTACCATGGAGGCAAGCTTCACCACCCACTTCCCACATGATATGGGCCTAATATATGTTTGATGATATACTCTGCCACTTCCATGGAGATATGATTTCTACAGATAATAACTCTTTCATGGCTTCTCATCTGATGAGATTCCTATCCATGTTTGTTCATAGATCTACCACAGAGAACCATGCCCCCCCCCCCCAACTTGAAGGAGACTAGGTCTTTACTATGTATGTATGTAAAGCCAAGCATGAACAGCTCTCCAGAGGACTACTGCTGTGAACAGCTTTAAGGTTCTGATCACATAGTATAGTGAACTCTCTATTTATTCAGCAATAAACTAAGCAAAACATTCACAGGAACTAAAGTACAGCATTCACAATCATATAACATAACAACTTATCACTAAAGTGGCCACATAGTTTTAAACAAAATATATCATTCAGTAAGTCTGTAACTCAATTGTACTTAAGGAGCAATCCTCCTTAAGGGACACAAAGTACAAATGTCAAAGTTTTCTCACCCCTAGGTCACATTGTCTTAACTTCTCAGTCAAAAAGTCTTCTTTCTTCTTGATTGAAGATTAGTTTCCAGTCATTCTTAACTCAGTCTTCATTAAGAGGTACAAGGTACAAAGTACAAAGTTCTCCCACCCCTAGGCCACAGTAAATCATGATCTTTTCAGTCAGCACTAAGTGCCCAAGGAGAGGTCTTTTCATCTTGGCTGGAGGCTAGCTCCCAGATTCCATGGTTCCTCTTCCATGGGTCCAGTTCTTACCTGAATCTACCCAACCTCACCTGGATTCACAGACAGCAGCTCTCAGCTCCTCATCCAGCTCCTTGTCCAGTTCTTCATCCAGCTCCCATTCCATATTGAAGCTCACAGTATCCCATTCACCTCAAGTCCTTCACAGTTTCTGTTTCTGGGAAGACAAAGCTTAATAGACTCAAAAGAACATTCACACACATTGCCACCACTATCATCAATGCACTATCTGCCTGTGAAATTAACACAAAACCACAAACAAGGTCCAAGAAGTCAACACAAAACATCAGCATAGTCCCAGGACCTCTAAAACCCTCCTTTAGGACTTAAAACAGACAAGGAGAAAATCCTCTTTCAGGGCTTCCAATAAGGTCCCATGGCTTCTGTACAAAGTATCACAAACACAAATGAATACAGACAGTGCCAGCCACCACCTTCTTAGTTCTGCTCTGTCCCAGTTGTGCTGGAGCTTTTTATCTGTCATCAGTTCTTCCCTGTTCCACCCACCTCTTATGTCCTTCTGTTCTTGTCTTTGGCAAGTCTCTCCCACTGTGGGATTCACAGGTTCTGTTTCTTAACAAAGGCTTGATATAATCAGAGCAAAGCTCAAAGACAATTGAACTGAAACAAGCTGCTAAATGAATAACTGAAACAAGGTGCTAAGTATTCATTTGCTTGCCATCACAATGTATCAATGGAGTATTCATATTTTCTGTATTTATCATTTACTGCTACCACATGACTGACTCACCTGCTTTTCTGATTATACATCACCAAGGTGATGTCTCATGCCAATTCTTATGTGTAGGTCATCATTAGAAAAATGCTAGCATTTTCTTGTGCATATCATCTCCAGTGAGATCTTACATTCTCTCATTTTTTCTGTTTATCATGTGATTATAAAGCTGCCTTGTATTCCAAAGAATTGATTGATTACACCCACCTATTTATTTCTTCTGTATAGACCAGCCTCACAAAGATAATGTCAAAATGACAAAGTAAGTATATGGGTGGGTAGGTATTGTTGTTTTCTCAATTACTTTCAGAAAGTTAAAATATAACCTTCATTCTTCTACTCCAGTGTCAAGGAGGTGATCCTTGAAATACTTTGTAAAATCATTCCTCAATGCTTTCAAGACCATGTCATCTCCAGTGCTACTTCTCTTGGTTGATACTTGATCTACTCTGACTGTCCTTCATGTCTTGGTCTTTTTAAATGTAATTTCAACTTTCTTGTATAACACATTAGGGAATAAGGAATTAGAAGTATGGTGCTTTCCTTTGCACTGATGAAAAAATGGTGATTATAGAAAAATTGACCTATGGGTTCTACATTGCTCATATGTTTTTTAATCTTCCTACCAGTTTCATTTATGGAGGCCCAAGGGCTGATGAGGCTCAGCTTTTTGTATACTTGTTACTTCCTCATTTTTTTACTGTCTCATAAGGTAATATTAATTGTAATTTATCACACTTGTCTGTAGTGTGATAAAAATTAATTAGCAAATAAATGCATTAATAAATGAATATGTACTCTAATTTTGTGTTTCATTTGCATGTTCTAGAGAGTACAACAGAAATATGTAGGGAAAGCAGAAATTTTGGTGATGGCATAAATACAGGAAAAGGCTCCATCCCACTGCTCTATTTTTTTTTTTTTTAGTGAAGCATTAGAGACATTTGCACAGGTCTAATGCAGATGGCCAAGTGAATGATGGGAGTTATAAAGATTTTTCTAACCCAATCCAAGTAGCAGACAAGCCACAAGGACACTTGCTAATAATTCAAAAGATAAATTTGACTTACTATCTACTGTGTTGCTTTCTCTGCTGAGCTACTGTTGTCACAACTAGGTGATGTTCTTGTCTAAACTGATGGTTCTCTGATTCTCTGCTGAATCATTGCCATCTGCTGGATCTCCATTGAGTTGTTGCCATTTGCTGGTTCTCTGATGATATGAAGCTACTAAAAATTTATTTTCCTATGGGGAAGTGGTTGCAGATCATTTTTGTGAAATCAACCTAATGTAGTGCTATTCCAACAATTTTTTTTATCAGAGCCACAATTTTGTGCACCAGGTCAACAAAAAACCTTAGTTCAAGTTTTTCTTTTGAATTGCTTTATTCCTACATCAGTGATTACATCCTTTGGTCTTCCTACTCTTTGAGATGGGGTGAGAAAATTCTTTTCAATTCCTATTATGCCTTTGGCCTCCAGCACTGTGTCTATGCAAATCAAACAATTAATTAATCAATTAAGTATTTATGCTGTGCTAAAGGCCAGTAAAGAGAATTACCCTAAAGTTTCACTTAAGATGATAGAAAGGCTGAGATGGAATTGACAACACCTGTTCTAGCAGGAACACAGGACAAACCTCACTGTATTTCCTATAAGTGAAATGTTTATTGTCCACAAAATGCTTACAATCTAGTTGGGGAAAGAAGGATCACACAAGAAAGAAAATAGATAGGAAAAAAAAAACAAGTTTGTTATTGTTCAGTTATGTCTGACTCTTCATGATTTTGTGGACCACACTGTCCATAGAGTTTCTAGGCAAAGATTCTGGAGTGTGTTGCCATTTCCTTCTCCAGTGAATTATGGCAAGCAGAGGTTAAGTGACTTACCCAGGGCCACACAAATACTACCTGTCTGAGGTTGGATTTGAACTCTGGTCTTCCTGACTCTTGGCCAAGTGCTCTGTCCACTGAGCCTCCTTAAAAAAAAATAGTACAGGATAAAATATGTAAGTGGCAAAGCAGAAAGTATGAATTTCAAGTTGTCAACAAGTTAACAAGCATATATTAGGCATCACCTATACACTGATCCCTGAGCTAAGCCCTGGGGATACAAAGAAAGGCAAAAAATAGTCCCTGCCCTCAAGGAGTTCATAGTCTAATGGGAGACATACCATGCAAAGAACTATGTACAATCAAGATATATACTGGAAAAATCTAAATAATCAACAAAATATAGTCACTAGAATTAAAAAGAATCTGGAAAGGCTTCTTATAGAAGGCAAGATTTTAACTGGAACTTGAAGAAATTTGGGGAGACCAGGAGATGAGAAAGGTATGATAGGCAGCAGCCATCGAAAATATCCAGAGTCAGGACATAAAGTATATTATTTAAGGAATGGCAAGGAAGCATGTCTTCAAAAATTTCAAAGAAGAAATAAATTTCTACAGGCCCAAGTGTCTAGGGAAGACTTCCAGAAAGATGCAAGCCTAGACCATGACTAGGTTGAAGTTGGTTTCATTGTTTTCAGTAGATAGTTCTTCATTTCTCCTGTCCTTCCCCTTCTCTACCTGAGATGCAAAATGAGAAATAAAACAGAAGACCTAATGCATTTCTGAATATGAAGATATGTTGTTTGATTTGCTAACCTTGCCTAGGGGAGTGATCTGAAGAGCCAGTATAATTGTCTTGAAAGAACAAACTCAGATAAAGTACATTATAACAAGCAAGAGAAATGCATAATCCTCACTTCATGTACTCAGTTTGGCTGAGGCTTAGAAACAAAATAAGAAACTAACATATGTGAATTGCTGTCCTCCTAATTCAGTTGTGAACACTATTATCTCTATCCAGCTGCCAGGAAGCTAGGGAAGAGATTGTACTTTGGGGAAAGAATGAATTTTCTAGGCTACCTTCAGTAGAAGACAGAGGGAAACAGTTGATTTAGTACAGTAAAAGGGAAAAATATATTCACACATGGCCATCAGAAGGGTTTAAGGAATTGTGAGAAGAGTAAACCACTAATGGGGTCTTGGGCTCTGCTTAGGAAGATAGTTATAGAAGTGGACTGTATGTGTTATTAGAGTAGACTCCAAGGATATGATTTGAGGGATCCTGAAAATCTCTGCCTCCTAATGTCTCTCCTCTTAGCCTGGCACAAGGCCTGGAATTCTAAGACCTTGTCTCTAGAAAGAATCAGTGAATGTGTGTAGTTTAACTGGAATACAATTTGTACATTAAAACTCCGTAATCTTCTGACAGATTTCAAATGCTATAACCTAATAAAGAATAACACTCTAAAGTTCTGAAATATCCCAACAACAGGGTTGTGAAAATTTAAAAGCAAGTTTGTATATGTTATGTTCATATGTATATGTGTATATGTAGGCACATACATAGTTCTCTATATCTATATAAAGTGTTTACATATGTATATACAATTTCTTTCTCTTACACACACACACACACACACACACACACACACACACACACACACAGTGGATAGAACCCTGTACTCCAGTCAGAAAGATCTGTGTTTGAATCCTACCTATCTCACATTAGCTGTGTGATTTTTGGCAAGTCACTTAACCTCTCCAAGTTTTCCACATTATAAAAATGGAGAGGATAATACCTAACTCAAAGAGTTGTGAATATTAAATGAGATTTTATATATACGTATATATGTATGTATGTATGTGTATGTATACATATATATTATATATAATATATGTAAGTATATATGTGTGGGGGTGTATATGTGTGTGTATATATGTGTATATATATATATACACACATACAGAGAGAGAGAAAGTCTTGCAAAACTTAAAATACTATAATAAATTACTTTTAATGGAATATGCCTTGAAGCTTTAGTCAATGTCTTAGATTGACAATTTAATATCTATTAAGAGTCTCAAAAAACAAGATTAATAATGTTTGAAAAGCAATGTCATGCCAGTCACTGAGAAAACAAACATTCAGTAAGTACTTACTCAGTTCCAGGCAGCTAGGTGGCTTGCCCGAGAGAGCACTGAGCCTAAAGTCAAGAAGACCTGAGTTTAAATGTCTCCTCAGACACTTACTAACTGTGTGTCCCTGGGCAAGTTACTTAACCTCTGTCTTAATCCACTGGAAAAGGAAATGGCAAACCACTCCTGTGTCCTTGCCAAGAAGACCCCATGGATAGTATGGCTCATAGAGTCATGAAGAGTCAGACACAGCATGTGCCAAGCATTTTGCCAAATGAGGGGGATGTAAAGATAAGCAAAGATACTGCCCCTGCTTTCTTGAGGTCATATCCTAAGGAGGGACATCCATTCAAACAACTGTACATGCAATTTATAGAATAATTCTGGGGCAGCCAGGTGGTGCAGTGAATAGAGCACCAGCCCTGGAGTCAGGAGGATCTGAGTTCAAAGTGACCTCAGACACCTGACTCTTAACCAGCTGTATAACCTTGGGCAAGTCACTTAACCTCAATTGCTTGCCTTCTTCCCTCCAAATAAACAAACAAAAAGAATAGCTCTGTTCTTTAGTACAAAATAGAAGAAAGTAAACATACATTCTTCAATGTATATATTTTCAAAGCTCTGTATGACAATAGATATCAAAGGACTAAATATAAATATGTCCGGCAAAATTAATACATTATTAAGGAAAAAATGATCATTATTTACCAAATTCCAGTCTTCAAAAGTCCCTTTCAATTTGTGTTAACCCTTGGGTCTCTATAATTTTAAGTTTGAGAAAAGTAGAACAGTGGGGAATAGTGTATATGCAGCTGTGCTGAACCTTTAGGTGGCAAGCACTCACCTCGACCCAGGAGAGGGACTAATCACTTCCCCGAGACAGATCCTAGCAACCCAAAAATCCATTAGCCAAAGCGACTACTGATTCCAGCGCTGTGTTCTATCAGCAACTTCTTTAATGATGTCACTGTTAGATGCTGCTGAGGGACTGAGTATTTATTTAAACAAGAAGGCCCTGCTACCTTCTTCCTTTTGAATTTTCAAGATAACACTGTTTTTTAAACCAATTACTGTTAAGTCCAGATGAACAGAAAGCCAAATGTCTGATTAACTAAAATTGATTGAAAGGCCCCATGAAAAGGTGTTAACTGATTATATCATCTTATTTCTCAATTTCAAGACTTCTCAACCATTGTTGTGTCATGGCCCCCTTTGGCAGTCTAGTGAAGCCTAGAGACCCCTTCTTAGAATAATGCTTTTTAATGTAATAAAATACATAGGATTAAGGATTATGAAGTAAAACAAATAGAGGCATATTTCCGCATTCCAAGTTCAAGGCCTCCTGAAATCTATGCAAAGACTACTTAGGGTCCTTGGACCCCAGATTTAGAATCCTTTCACTTCTCTCTCTCTCTCTGTCTCTCTCTCTCCCTCTCTCTCTCTCTCTCTTTCTCTCTCTCTCTCATTCTTTTTCTCTTTCTCATCTCTGCGAATTTGTCTCTTTCTTACCCCCCTTCTCTCATTCCTATTTTCCTTCTTTCTCCCTCCCTTCCTTTCTACTTTTGTATCTTTGTATCACTTCTCATCTATGCCTCTGACTCTTTGGTTCTCTCCCTAAATCCTTCCAGAAATCTTATCATTATTCTACATTTTACTTTAGGATATTCCCTAAATACTTTGGCATTTTGCTCACCAAGAACTGTTTTAATACCTATATCATTTGTATGTGTATAGTAGATATGAAAAATCATAAGGTTTGGGATTTTGTCATTATCAGTTTGTGTGTGTATATATGTGTTTGTGTATGTTTTTTCCTCTGCATAAGAAGAGTCATTTTAAGTAAAGTGAGAATATTTTTAAAATTTCTGTCAGCAAAGATATGAAAATTGATTTAGTGTCCAATTAAAAAACCATATGTTCAAGGCCTTACCAGTTGTGTAGAAGTTTTGTAGATGTGGATTTAATGCATAATTCATGGGAATGTGGTGTGATTTACTTATGTATATGTGAGAAGATAGGTTTAGCAGTGCAACTTTAAATGTATATTTTATAGCCTTCAAAAATAAAACAGCTAGATTTATATATCCATAACTGAAAGAAAAATCAATGGGTATACATAATGTGTGGGATGCCAGATTCATCAGCATAATTTATGAAAAATATGTCTATTAGGATTCATAGAGAGCCTTATAAACAATGAATCACTGATCTTCAGACTTTCAAAGAGAATAAGAGTACTGGGAGGAGAGGTGGGAGAGGGAGGAGATAGAAAAGTAAATTAAAGCTTCTGCTAAACAGTGGACTTCCTGATAATGTACATGACATTTTTGAAGGCTGGAGTAAAATTCTGTTATCTCTGCTGCTGCTGCTGTTGCTACTGCTACTACCAGTAGTACTACTACCACTACCACCACCATCACTACTACTACCAATAATAATAACAATAACAATAGTAAATGGCTAGCTTTTATATGATGCATTAAAGTTTTCAAAAGTACTTTACAAATATTATGGTTTTATCTTCACAACAATCTCTAGGCAGTAGGATTTATTATTATCCCCATTTATAGTTGAGGAAACTGACACAAACAAAAGTTAAGTAATTTCCTTATGACCACATATGTAGTAAATATCTAAGGTCAGATTTAAACCCTGGTCTTCCTGACTGAAGGTCCAATGCTAAATCCTTTTGCAGAGGACTTTCAATTCAATTTAACAAGGATTCATTTATAAAGAAAGAAATGAAAAATAGTCCTTACTCTCAAGAAGCTTACATTAGACTAGAGCAGTGGTTCTCAACCTTCCTAATATGGCAACCCTTTAATACTCATATGTGGGCGTATCTGCATGTGGTTGTATCTGCATGTGGGAGGACCTGCCTGGAGACAGATAGAGGAGCGGTGTATCGGTTCCTAAGGCCATCAGAAATATGTGTTTTCTGATGGTCTTAGGCGACCCCTGTGAAAGGGTGATTGGACCTCCAAAGGGGTTGCAACACACAGGTTGAGAACCACTGGACTAGAGGATCGTGAATACGTTATAATTTAAGAGAGATGTAGCTAAAACCTGGAGAGAGATGGAGAGTCAAGAAAGGATTCCTCTAGAAGATGAATTCAGCTGTGAGATTTGAAGAAAAGTTAAGGATCTTACAAGGTGGAGGTGTAGAAGTCATGTGTCTTATCTCATGGAGAGGACCTATGCAAAGGCCTTCCCAGAGGAAGGAAATGCTATGTTATATAATAATAAGTAAGCTAGTTTGGAATATAGAATGAAAGAAAAGCAATATATGAAATAAGTCTGGAAAGCTAGTCGGGAGTCAAGACTTAACATAGCTTAAAATAATAATTGATAGAGTTTATATAATATTTATATAAGTTTATATAAACATATAAAACTTTATATAAACTTATGTAAGTTTATATAAGTAGACAAAGCATTTTACATGAATTATCTCATTTGATAATCTCTCAAAGGTCCCGTGAGTTCAGTGATATTATGACACCCATTTACAGATGAAAAAAACTGAGGCAGAGAGGTTAAGTGACATGCCCAAGGTTACACTGCCAATTAGTGTCTGAGGCAAGATTCATATCCAGATTTGCCTTGACTCCAAGTCCTGTGTTCTATTTACTTGTTTGTTGTTCAGTCATTTTTTTTCAGTTGTGTCCAGCTCTTCATGACCCTATTTGTTTTGTTTGTTTGTTTGTGTTGTTTTTTGTCAAAGATACTGGAATGCTTTACCATTTCTTTCTCCAGCTCATTTTTTACAGAAAGTGGAAACTGAGGTAAATAGTAATTTGCCCAGGGTCACTCTCCTATTAAGTGTCTAAGGCCAGATTTGAACTCAGGATGATGAGTCTTCCTAATTCCCACTCCAGTGCTCTATCCACTGTGCCACCTAGCTGCCCATTCTATCTACAACATGCATTTAAAAAATTATCTCACCCTTGCCAGTTCCAATTTGGTGGTTGTATAGGGCTATTCAGTGTTAAATTTCTCCCCCATTTCTGGGGACAGGCCCAGGTCTGTGGTAGGCATAACAAAAGGCTGTAATATGATTGCTTGCCTTCCTGGTATTCAGATGCAGCTTTGCCTGAGGCAGGTAGCACAGTTATTTCAGTGGAGATATGGCTGACTTGGGAGCCATAGAATGTAGGTTAAAACCCTGCCTCTGGTACTACCCACTTGTATGACTTTGGGCTCTAGTTACCTGAATTGTAGAATGACTGTAGTAGATAGTATATAGACTCCAAGATTCATTATTACTCTAGGACAATGATACCAGTATTCTGATTTTCTCACCAATGCTGATATCTTACACTTAATTCTAGTGCCTTCCCTCTGGTCATTATCTTCAGTTTATTCCATCTTCTTTGTACATAATTGTTTGCACGTTGCCTCCCCTAGTGTACTATGAATTCCTTGAGAGCAGGGCTTGTCTTTTAGCTTTCTTTGTACCCTAGTGTTTAGTATAGGACCTAACACATATTTATATTTATCAACTGATTGACTAAAGTATGGTATGGAGGATGAAAGTATGGTATGGGGGATAAAAGATGTGGTGACTGAGGTTCCTGTCCAACTCAGGTTCCTGGTGGTGAGATGTCTCCCAACTTTCCTGAGATCATTAATATAAGAATTATTATCCCTGTTTTACAGATGAGGCAACAGAGGTTCATAAAGTTAAGTAACTTACGTTAAGTCACACATCTAGTCAATGGAAGAGCTTGGGCTTGAATACACAAGTTCAAGTGTTCATTCCAATAAACCCTATTTTCTCCACCTAGAAGGTGGATTCCCTAAGGAGCAATGAGACTGGTGCCTAGGATCTCTAAGGATCTAGGTGAATTTTTGAAGATGTATCTGTGCTGGAGGAAAGGAGGCAATTTTAAGATAGGGGGTGAACATATATCTACTACACTATCCCTGGTCAGGAGATAACAATGATCAGTCAATAAACTTTTTTTTTAATTTTTAAATTGATTTGTTTATTTACTTTTAGTTTACAAGATTCAGTTCCAGAGTCCCTTGAGTTTCAAATTTTCTCCCCTCCCTCTCACCCCGCCCCACCCATGGCGGCATGCAGTCAAGTATAGAATCTGCAAATACTTTCACGTTGGACATTAGTCTGGTCGCATAGAAGGGTTGTAACCAATGGAGTGAACAATGGGAAAAAGGAAACAAAAGCAAACATGGAAAAGAGAGATAGCATGTAGGTTGCTTCAGTCTCCATTTAAAACTCTGTTGTTTCTAGATCTTTCTCTGAATGTAGGTATCTCCTTCCATCCTGAGACTTGTAGAGTTGTCTTATAGCTGTGCATTGCTGAGAAGAGTCCAGTTAATCAAGGTTGGTCACCACACATATGATGTGTCTATGATTGTGTACACATTTCTCCTGGTTCTGCTCTTCTCACTTAGCATCAGTTTATATATGGCTCTCCAGGTAAATATGAAGTCCATCTCAACGCTATTTCTTATAGCACAATAGTATTCCATTACATTTATATACCACAACTTGTTTAGCCATTCCCCAATTGATGGACATCCCCTTAATTTCCAGTTTTTTGCCACCACAAAAAAAAGAGCTCTTATAAATATTTTTGTACATATGGGTCTTCCTTCCACTTCTGTGATCTCTTTGGGATACAA
>JAQQSV010006756.1:0-14194 GCA_028646515.1 Pseudochirops corinnae
AATCCAGGCTGCTCAACACAAGAGCAGTTGGCCTCTGAATGATTGCTTGGCACTCCTGCAGTCTGTAGGCCAGGAGCTCTGAGGCAGCCACATGGAGGCAGCTGCAGGGCTGCTGCTCTGCCACTTCCTTGCCCTGAAGGCAGTTTGTCCAGACTGCTTTTCTCTCCAAAATTTAGCTGAGGTCCACTGACTTTTCACTTAGTCCTTGTTTCTTATGGGTTGATAATTCTAGAAACTGCCACAGCTGCCACTGATCCACTCTCCTGAAGGCTCTAGCTGTGGCGTGTCCTGGCTTTTGTGTGAGTTTTTGAGCCCTAAAGTTTGTTTAGAGTAATATTTTGTGGGTATTTGAGGTGGCAATGTGCGAACTGAGAAACCTTGCTTCTTCTATGCTGCCATCTTGGCTCCATCCCCAGGAAGCCTGTTTTAATGAAAGCTATTTTGGTCTAGCCCTGTCTAGTTCTTCCTGCTGCTGCAGTTATTTCAGTTCTTCCTCCTGGATTAACCCTTAGGATCGTATCATTTAGACCTGGAAGGGGCTTTAGAGAGTATCTTGCACAAATCAGTCTTCTTGCAGGTATAGAAACTGAGGCCCATAGAATTAAAATGAGTTTTCCAAAGCTACATACATAGCAAATAGCACAGCAAAGTATGGACTTCAGGTCTTCTACCTCTAAATCATGATTCTGCTCACTGATGCCTTGCATTTCCTTGTACTACACTGGCTTTTTTTTTTAGCTAAAAATGTTTGCATGGGAGAAAAGCAGAGGACATCAAAAATATCAAATGTCCAAATTCGTGAATGGTTGTTCCCTTCAGTTTTGTTACTCATCTCAAAGCTGATGCTGACAGGCCTAAGTGAGGAAGAAACTATGATGGAGTCTATGATAAATGGCAGTTTATTGTTTTTTATTCCAATGACCCATCTCCTGACTGATACTGGTAAATCATCTTGAAACCACTCAAACCAGTTTTGTTTATTTGCTTGCCTTGGTGTTTCTATGTGTCCTGATGAAGTGACAGATTTTGGAATGAAAATATCCACATAACAATGCAGACTGGGCTATGGAAGACCCACACTGGAGACCTGTAAGAGTAGTAGATGAGCTGTTCCAAATATTGACAGGATCTAAAGATTTACTATTGTTCTGTGCAATGTAGACATTTATACAGATTAGATTGCCCACCATTTTCTGTGAAACAAGAGAGGTTCAATTAACTGCGCTTTCTTTACTCAGGCTTTGGACAGCAGAGATCAGTTGATATAAAAATAACTAAGTGCTATCTCTTTGCCCTTTAGAACAATATTTAACTGTTGGAATTATATATTACTGATAGCCTTGAAGGAAAGGAGTCTGTTACTTGGGAACCAGGCTTTTAGTAAACATAGAAAATCAAAAGTTTTTCAAAGAGATAAAAAAAACTGTTGCTATAAAAAGTATTTTTTTTCATGCCATGAGACTATTAGAGCTGAAAGACTTTAGAGACCATCTAGCCCACTTCCTTTGTTTCCAAGAGGGAAGGGAAGACAGAAAAAGTGATGACTTTTCCAAAGCAAACATAGTTTTTGAATTCTCAGAGCCTCAGTTTCCTCATCTGTAATATGAGGATAGTAACAATATTAACCACTTCATAAGGTTACTAAGGAATAAAGGAGGTGATGTAGGTAAACTCCAAATAGATGCAAATAATTATTATGGATAGATTTGGGAAGGCTCAAACAAAGGGAAAGTAGATTTACTTAGAACATATTCCACAGTAGTTTCTGTACCTACTACCTGTGTGATCTGGACCAATCACTGAAGCTATTTCCCTATCTGTAAAAAAAGGGGTGATAATGCTTGCATCACCTTTCTCATAGAGTTGTTACAAGGGGAAAAGCTGTAGAAACTTGAATTAGGCTCAAGAGAGCCAGTTTTGAATACTACATTTCACATCTGCTAAAGTATTGAGGTATAGTGGGAAGTTTGGCATTCAAAGCTTTCCAGACTTGACTCCAACATACCTTTAAAGTGTTAGTAGGATTGCACTAGAAGTCTTCTAAAGTCCCCTGTAACTCTTGATTTGTGATTCTGAGTAACAGGGAGGTGGAGGTGGGGTTTGAAATGTATGGACTCTAAGATTTCTTCCAGCTCGAAACTTATGGTCCTAAGATCCTATCATTATTACATTCATCACCACCACCACCAGCATTTTCATTGTTATCAAGAATATTATTATTACTATCCTTTGGGTCATCTAAATTCATCATAAGGGATAGTTATGGTAGGAAATGACTGTAAGGAATTACAGAATCACAGATTTTTTTCAAGTTGCAAGTCTTAGAGTTTCAGAGTTTGAAGAACATCAATGACCATTTAGTACACCTATTTCTATAAAGGAATCACCATTATTAATGAAACCCCCAAACAACTTTACAGCCTCCTCTTGAAGACCTCCAGAGAATGGTAACTTAATACCTTTTGAAGGACCAGTCCAACAGGGGAATTCACACCCTCTCAACAGAGGACAGGGCTCACACCTTCCATACAGAGCTTACACCTTCCATACTCAGCCCCAAGTTACTAAGTGCTAAGTATCTGCCAAATTGATTGCTGTTACAATCTTTCAGATAATAGCTGTGAACTAGGAATAACAATCTACTATAGTATGTTCTAGAGAAGCATTATGTGGTAGTGAACAGAAGTCCTTAGAAAACTGAATTTAAATCCTGTTTCTTATACATATTAATTATTAACCATGTACAGGTCATTTAACCTGTCAGTGCTTTCCCTTCAGTCAAATTTTTACAACTGTTAAATCGTAAATGTGTTGTTGATCTTCATCAGTTGGGGAAGATTGCATTCTATGAATTGATGCCACAGATAAAATCATGGATCCAGAAAAAAAAAAGAAGGAAAAATGATGTATATGGTGAATTGAAAGTTAAGAACTCCTGTGGACACAAAAGCCAGTAATGAGGGTACAGCAATAGTCTAAGTAGGAGGTCATAAAGCCTCAGCTGAAATGGTGGCAGAATAATGCAGAGGACAGAATAGATAAAAATGTTGTTGTTGAATTAGGGTTGATAGTACTTTGCAACTGATTGGATATGGTGAAGGAGAGGAAGGATTCAAAGATGACTTGCAAGATGTGATTCTATGTGACTGGGAATATGATAGCATCACTAATGGGAGTCAAGAAGAGCATTAAGTCTTTGAGATATTGAATTTGGATATAGATGTAGATGGTTGAAATGCCAACTTGTAGCTGAGGACTGAATCTACAAATGTGAGAGTCATCCATATTTAAAATGATAGCTGAAATCATGGAAGTGAATGAGATTGTAAATGGGAAGAGGGTAGAAGGAGAAGAGAGGAGGGCCAAGGACAGAATCTTAGATGACTTCTGTTTAAAAAGTGAGGGGAGGAAAAAGAGTCAGGAAAAAAAAAAAAGGAAGTAGCAAGGAACATTCAAAGATTTTTTTTTAAAAAGACTGGAGATTCTAGTGTCATTGAATCCAAGGAAGTAGAGAGAACCAAGGAGATGGAGCAGTCAAAGATATATTGAATATTGCTGAGAGGTCAAGGAGAATGAGGATTGTCATTGTATTTGGTGATTAAAAAGTCATTAGTGGCCTTGCTTTGAACAGTTTCAATAGAGTTGTAGGAACAGAACCTGAATTATAAAAAGGTGTAGTGCGGAAGTAGAGGTATCAATTGTAGATGACTCTTTAAAGAAATTTTGGTAGTGAAAGGAAGGAGAAAGAGAAATTGAATGGTAAGCTTGAAGGAGCTCTTTCCGGTTAATTAAATTTTTATCAAATTCACTTGACCTGGTGATCTTTTCCTTCTCAGTAACTAAGTCAAGACTCGATTTTTGCCTAGGGCAAGAGATTAACAGAAGGAAAAGGATAATTCTTTTTAAAAATATAGAAGTACACTTCAGTCCTTGTTTTGATTCATTTTACCCTTTTTTGATTAGATATGATGGATTCATCAAAGATTACCAAATAACAATATATTTCTGGGATGCTGTGGAAGACTACTGTGGTTTTGAAAACCATTTGTCTGGGGTCATTCTTAAAAAATCGTCTTTGAATATATGTTGACTTTGTCTTTAGTTTCTAGTTTAAAAATTGCTGGAATTCTGTAATCCTATAAGGAATAAGGTAATGAGTAAACAATTCTACTTCATTCTCTCATGTTTTGAAAAGTCCATGAATTCAGTTTCCTTAGGCCAAATTCATGATACTTTTAATATGAGACAATTGTATGATGACTCAATCAATACCTATAAAAGAAACATGATACAGTAAAAAAGGTACAAGAGTTGGTGTCAAAGGAACTGGGTTCAAATCCTATCCTAGATGTTGCTACCTGTGTGGCATTAGAAAAGTCACTTAATCTCACTGGTTCCCATTTTCCTTATTTGTAATATAGTGGGGGTAGGACAAGATGACATCAAAGGTTCCTTCCAATTCTAATTATATGATCCTAAGATTTTACAATTCCTACAGAAAGTCAACCTATGAAAAGACAATAAAACTGAGTAGAAAACAAAAGCTGACTAGAAGTCTGAATGCTCCTACATGATATTAAGCAGGTCTGGACTTATAACTTAATTTTGTCTGAAAACAAAATGTGGGTACTGACTGCTTTTCCCTACAATGTGGACCATTTAAAGATAAATGGGGTAATATATGTGATAATGTTTTACTCAATTTCAACATGAGTAAAATTAGTAATTAGTAAAATGCCTGGTACATAGAAGACAATAAATGTTTGTTTACTGACTGATTGGCTGATGACAGTTTCTGGGTTTTATGTGGTTTAATACGACTTTGAAGGGAGCTGAAAGTTTCTCAGTGTCTCAAGGTAAAATTGCATTTACATGAATCCTAACTTTCAGTTTTCCTGAGGATGCATTTTCAATATCCCAAAACATACAGGTAAAAAATGCAATGTTATATCATTTTGGGACATCTTACATGATGATAGATACCTTGGTGAATGTATATCAGATGGAATTAAATGAATCAACCAGATGCTTTGTTGTCGAGAGGACAGCAACAAAAGAAGATAGTAGCATTGCCTTATGTTTTATCCATCTTATTGTCCAACTGCTCTAATTCATATTGGTGAAAGTGACTATAGCATTTGGAAATAAAGGTGAAAGAAGGAAAATGAAATCATTTATCCTAGAAAACAGAATCCTACCAGGATAAAAATCTGAACAAAGAATACTGATGGAGATTCATCTGGATGGAAATGAAACAGTAGCCGTTAGGATATTTTATGTGATGAATTCCATTTATTTAATCATAAGCCATTGCAAAGTAAGTCTAATTAATTGCATTGGTATTCAATATTGACATCATTTTGGTCCTCTTGGAGAATAAAGGACAACCACCACCAACATAAATAATTTGTAAAAAGAAAAATGGAATAGGAACCTGTCATGTTTCATATATATATATATATGTATGTATATATATATATATATACACACACATGCACACACATATATAATATGTATGTATGTATGTGTGTATGTAGATATGTATATATATGTTATCATAAATGTCTTCTCTTTCTACTAAGGAGATGAGAGAATATTATGCATGTTGCAATGAAATATTTTTATATTTCAATAAAACATGAAATTTAGACATCATCTGAACACCCCCTCCTTTTCCTAATGAGGAAACTAATACTTACAGAGGTGAAGTGAATTACCTAAGCTGATATTACCTAAACTCATAAGAGTGAGTGAGTGAAAGAGTTTCCTATGTGACTTACTAATTTAGGCCCTTGCCACATACCAAGATGTCATTCTCCTTTTCCGCCAATTTCCTAACTGGGGAAGGAGAAGACTAGTGCACTCTCTCTCTGTTATGGGTTATGTAGAATTTTGTTTGCTGTTAGTAGAATAAATGGGATGACTTCTGCTAGCCTCCCTTAGTTTAAGAATTTCAAGATTTCATGCATATTAGAGACATAAAAAGGTACCCAGAGTAGACTCTTTTCTCTTACATGATAAGCTCTGGGATGTATAATCACCTGATTGGACTCTTCAGAGTGCAGAGAAATAATTTACTCCCTTTTCCAAATGGATTTTCCAATATCCCTCTTATGCTTCTCTTCATTAGCCACACCCACAATCTTCCAAAGGAAGGAGGGGTATTATTGTAAGAAAGAGAGGAAGGCTTTATTTATTTGAAATACTCCATTGCCTCTTCAGAATGACTAGGTTGGGGAGGAATTTGAATAGTACCTTATCTGAGGTCTTTTTAATGCCTTGATTCAGAAGCTTTTCTGGATTTTTAATTACAATTTTTTTTTCAAAAAAAGAGGATGTAAGGTAGTTAGGTAAAATAAAATAACAATATTTAAAATTACAATGTGAGCCAAAAAGCGATCAACGGTTTATTCTCTGCCTTAAAATAAAATAGCTTTCATCTTTTTCCCCCTTACAACAGCCTCCTCTACCTAGATAATGCATTTGGTTAGATTTATTTGCTCAGCCCCGAAAACTTGACACTAAGGGGATTATTTAGTTTTAGATTTGCTGTAGTCCATAGTAATAGCCAACAGGGAAAGGAATGAAGCAGTGATATTAGCAGGAAGATGGGAGGGGAGGGTGGATGGAGGGAGGGGGGGTACCATAGACTGCTGCTAAGCAAAACTGCTTGCATAAACACCATTAAGAAGATTTAGACATTGCTTTCCTTATCATCAGCACTCCTGGAAGAAATAAAAAAAAAAAAGAAAAAGAAAAAAGGGAAAAGGGACAGGCCCTGACTTGCTGTGTATGCGTTTCCATTAAAGGTTCAATAGGAAATAAAACCAGCTGAGCGTCCAACTGCAATGATTCTGCCGACCTATCCAGCACACCTCATCATGGTCCAAAAGAGACATTTGTTCCACATGTTACTAGAGGAAACAGCCCCACACAGAACAAAACATGCAGTGTCCCACCATCTGTAGGGGAATTTGAAAACCAGTCTATTTTCTTCATCTCTGTCATGCATTGGCCTTTCTTTCTGATAACAAAATACTTGAACAAAACCACTAATTTCTGCACCTAAGAGAAAAAGCTAGTGTGAGACAGGTGTAAAAAATTCCATTTTCAGGAGAAAGGGGACCATTTTGTCCCCATTCCCAATCCCACTTATCCCCCTTGAGGGCTATGGGGGGAGAGAGAAGAAGAAAGGGCTAAGGTGAAGAATAAAGGACAGTAAAAATCTTTGATATGACTCAAGCAAGAGTTGGGGGAAGCTCCATTGTTAAAAGTGAATCTCCAAGCCTGGGTAATAAACCAGGCCATTTCTAGAGGGGCTGCCTGTGAATTGATTTTTGTGTGCTTATGACAATGGGAGAGTCTCAATAAGGCACTACATTTCTGAGAGAATATTGATGACTAACAATAACTACCTGGTTGTAAGAGTACTGACAAATGCAATTTTCCATTTTCTGAGTTCTTATTATTAGTAAGTCTCTCCCAACTCCAAAACAAAAACAAACAAACATACAAAATGCTCAGGATTATGTTCTATAGAATGTCTTGTGCCCCGACAATGATAAGAAACATTTCATGTAATTATGGGGTTTATGCTGCAAATTATTAAAAAATTATATTTAGCTAATTGGTACCAGATATCATTAGCAGAATACACAGGAAATTAGCAAACATATTTATTTCATTAACCAAACTCCTGCTAAAAAATTAGAATCTTAGGACCTTAGAAGCTTTGCATTTTATTTTCGCCTTCTGCCAGGGAAAACCCAAATGATCCCTGATATCCAAATACTCCTTCCCTAAAACATTCATCACAACCTATATCGTTGTTTTCCCCCCCCAAGTCTCATAATCAGCAGAGAAGGATCAAACAAGAAAGTCAGTTAAAGCCAAAAATTACAATAGTTTTTAGAAGAAAGACTCTTCCCAAGAACAGGTCTTCTTAATGATTCTATTCCTGATGGTAGTCACTTAAGAATTTTAAAGGGGGGGGAGGAGAGAGACAGAGAGACAGAGAGAGACACAGACACAGACACAAAGACAGAGAGAAAGAGAGAGAGAGAGAGAGAGAGAGAGAGAGAGAGAGAGAGAGAGAGAAAGAGGGAGGGAGGGAGGGAGGGAGAGGGAGAGGGAGAGGGAGAGACAGAAAGAGAGAATGGTTTTAGTCCCATGCATTTTATGCTATGTTAAGAACACACACATATGCACACGCTCATACATGCACATGGGGGCACATGTAGAATCAGAAAGCAATGTGGCAGAATTAGACTGAAAGAAAGACTAAGGAAACGTCAAGATGGCTGTATGAGTGACAGAGACAGGTGCTTCCAGCTCTAGACCTGCTAGAAGCTTTGTAGATTGGCCACAATCAATGGAGTCTCTCAGTCAATTAGATTCTGTCATTAGTACCTGTAGACCTAACCATAGATGAATATTTCCAGCCTAATTCTCCCTTTCTTTAGGGTGGGGTAACATGAATTCCAGAGCGGCAGAAAAGAAAAAAAAATCTTCTCTTCAACACAGTTTCAGGAAAAAGGGAAGGGTCTTTTGGAGAGGGAGAGATAAACAAATTCTCCCCACTCTCTGCCTACATAAACCTACAGGGGGCTCACTTCTTGTAGGTTTACAATTACATGATTTCCAATGTACATGTAAGATGTATGGCCTGGACAAATATAAGAAATAATCATTCAATCGTAATCTCATGGAAATGTATGAGGTTTGAGTTGGGAAAACCAGAACACTCGCCTAATTCATAGATGTATATGGTGTCGCTCCACAGTACCAAAAGTTGTGATGAAATGTGAAAATTTAGTCATTCCTTTAAGGAGCCTTGCATTTAAAACTAGAAACCTGGGTGGAAGTCCAAGACCTGCCAGTTAGTTGCATAAACTTAGCCACTTTCTTTAATCTCTCTTAGCCTTAGTTTACTTATGTACAAAAAGAGAAATAAAAGTACTTGCATATATAAAATTAGAATAAAAATATCACCTAATTCACTGGGTAGCTGTGAGGATCAAATAAAATAATGTATGCAAAGGGCTTTGTAAAGGATTTGTAATATATAATTATGAGTAATTATGCAGAAACATTTGACCCTTTGAATGTGATACAACTCTAGGGTTTGACCTCATATGAATAATCAGTTTCCTCTGAGTCTAGGTAATATAAATGTGCAACGGCAGCCCTGGGGTTTCCATCTTACGGAGTTTGGAGAACATATTCTTTCAAGATAGTCTTCCTTTTTGCAGAATTTACAATACACATAATTGAATTTACAAACAGAGTATAAAACTTTTGCAGAATGTTAGTATTTATAGCATAAATAGGCCTTGGTATCTCTGAACTTATCAACATACACTGCCTAGAATTTATTTCCTGTGTTCTGATCATGTTGGCAAGAACTCTCATCTGCCTGTTATGGGCAACATTTATGTGAGATGATACTTTAATTTCTGTGGTTATGGTGGTGTAGCAATGACTTAATAAGTATGAATAATTTACCCTCCCCAAGTGGTCACATCTGTTTGAATTTGCAAGTATGTTTCTATTGGCTGGAACAAATGATTCTATTTTTCATAATTATAACTTCAAATAGTTTGAGTTTGAATACAAGCAGCCGACTCATGGAATGTAGTAACATAGTCCCACTTGCTAGGGCCATGTCTTGGATTCTTGTGATTATCTAATTTGATTTAGTCAAGTGACAGTAAATAAGATTTAATTGTGAATTCCACATACTAGTTAATATCATCTAATTCTTCACTCTATACCATCGAGACAAATGATCTTACTGTGTAAGAAAAAAAACAAAGTCACCAATAGACTGTTGAATCCATTTGTGAAAATCAAAATCCTGAAGAATTACTGATGCTGATAAATAAACTCACAAACTGTCTTAAGTAAAGCAGACATAATGAGGGATTTTATTATGGCTTATTTAGGGAATTTAAAATCTTTCAGGAGCAAAAATACTTCAATTCTATTTTTGGGTTGTTTTTTTTTTGCTTGTTTGAAGGGAAGTAGTCCAGCTCTATAAGTAGTCGCATGGCATTGGGCAAACCAGTCAAGGTCTAAACCTTAATTTCCTCATTTGTAAAGTGAAATGATTAAGAGATTATCTCTAAAAACATTTTTAACTCAAAAAACCCATAATCTTGTTATGATTCTATAATTGTACTAAGAAAGAAGAAAATTCCCTCCAGATATGAATTTTAAGAAGCAGGATGCCTGACTCCAAACTTTTCAATGAATCCCAAAGCAATCATTTTAAGTACAAATCATTTTCCTTCTTAGAGAGTGGGAGTGGAGAGGAAGTCCACTCCATAGTCGTCCTTTAAGTTTGAAGTGATTTTATCAGACCCAAGGAAAGTGGGCACAGTATAGGATAGTTGTTTGACTACCTAGTAGTCTAGAGCTCTTTCCTTTTAAAGGAGCACCCCTTAGGGTAGTACTGTAAATCAGAAGGATGAATGAAAGGTCAATGAAAGGTCAATAAAAGGCACAGGTGCACCAGAGGAAGAGTTGCTTGATTTTCTAGCAAAACAAAGTTCTTTCCATTCTGTAAGTCTGGAGGGTTGTAAATGTACCTAGCATACACAAAGACCCACTGGATATGTTTGCTTGACTGTTATGAGATCAACTATAAGCTCTTTGCATTTTCTTTTAAATTTAATTTTTTAAAAAGCTTTTAAATTTTAGTTTCTCTCTTTAATTTGATTTTTTTCTTTGCATTTTTCTGTCAGATGAAGTGTAAAGTATCCTACATCCAATGCTATGAGAGCCAGGGTGTTTTCAATGGAAGGGAAGGCCTCTTTCCTTTTGCTGTGGAGATATAGACATAATACAAATTCTGATACTCTCAAAAAAAAAAAACCTGAGTGTTTAGTCATTTTACATTTTTATTCCCCACATGGGCCTACTTGCTACTTCTTGCATGTGATACTCCCTCTCACTGGCTTCCTTTGAGACAGCTCAGATCTCACCTTTTGCAAGAAGCCTTTCTGGTCTCCCCAGCTGCTAGTCTCTTCCCCTCTGAGATTACCTTCTATTAACTCAGTACGTGTTCACCTAAATCTTCTGTGTACTTAATTATTTGCATATGGTCTCCTCCATTAGAATGTTAGCTCCTCAACACTATGGACTATGTTTCTTTTCTTTCTTTTTGCACTTAGCAAAATGCCTGACATACAGTAGTACTTAGTAAATGCTTGTTGCTGTTTTTGTTGAAAAACAGGCCAAGTTCCAATGCTCCTAAGGGAAAGCATGGGAACGTATATAAGCCAAGAATAATCACTTGTTTAGAAGCTCTTAAGATTGAATTCAGTTGATGTGAATCCAGAAATTCAGCATTGAGCCCCAAGTTGTGCCATTTTAATAGACTGGTGCAGTTTGGGGTATTTGTCTTCATTTATATGACCTTTTTTGTATGTGTCATTTGAAAATATATAAGTTATTCAAAGATTTTTTTTTGTTCTAACAACTCTGACTTCTTTTTCTCTTTTTTGTTTTTTAAAGGAATCTTTTTTGATGTTTTTATTTTTATATCAGTTATTTCTTGATGTAGATTTTTCCTAACCCTCAGAACTGAGCCCTTCTTTGTAATAAGGAAACCAGGTGAGAAAAAACAACAGATAGGAACTTACAATTGGACAGTGTATTCAAAATTCTTTCCATTAGATCCCCTGTTTGCTGAAAGGAAAGATGAATGTCTCATTATTTGTTTTCGAGGACCATTAGTGGTTGTTATGATTACTCAGAGTTCAGATTCTTTTTAGTCTTCTTTTTGCTTACTTTACTGTATGTGTGTAGATTGTTTACTTGGTTCTGTTCACTTCACTCTGTATGACTCCATATAGCCTTCCCATGTTACTCAGAATTTATCAGATTTGGCATTTCACACTACACAATAAAACTCCGTTAATTTTTATATTACAATGTATTAGTGAGTTCCCCCCCCCCAAAAAAAAATGGACGACTACTTTGTTTTCAGGTCTTTATTATTATAAAAAAAAAAAATTTGTTACAAATGTTGGTATATATTAGCCTTTTGTTTCTCCCTCTGACTTCCTTGAGTCAAAGTGCAAAGCAATAGAATTGCTGGGTCCAAGGTGGGAAAAATTTAGTCACTTTTCTCACATAATTCCAAACTATTTTCTAGAATGGTTGTATCAACTAACAGTTCTTTCAACAGCCTACCTCCCCATACCTCTTCTAAGTGCTGATTATTTATGTGTTTTTCATCTTTGTCAAAATGTTAGGTGTGAGGTTGTAATGTTAATGGGATTTAAGATCACCCATTAAGAGGCCTCATGCGGAGCCCATTAAGGGGAGCTTGCTAAGGGATACTTGGCTTGTAGGAAGGCTTTCACGCCTTTTGCTAATTTCCAATTAGGCACTGAGTCACAAAGGTTGTGATTCCTTCTGGATCTAAGAAGTGTATATATACTCTGAGTTGGTATTTTGCTTTGTGGGCTCACTTATGAGAAGGATCTTGTGATTCCCTGGTTGAGATTCTGAGTGGCCTTATGTTCAGAGATCCCTGACTGCTCAGAAGTAAAGGCTCTCTTGAACAAGGGATGTATGTAAAGTGTATAGCAATATTGCTTTGATTCAGGCAGTCAGAGCCCTGTCTGTTGATCTTTATTTCTCTGCTTGTATTTTCTCTGAAGTTCAGGATACTGACTTTTCCCCTGAACTAGTGAATGTAACTAAAAAAGATTGTTGACCGCTTAAACAACTATCTTTCCTAGTAAAGCACATCTAAGAACCTGTGC
Organism: Pseudochirops corinnae; assembly: GCA_028646515.1. NCBI lineage: Eukaryota > Metazoa > Chordata > Mammalia > Diprotodontia > Pseudocheiridae > Pseudochirops > Pseudochirops corinnae. The sequence goes on from JAQQSV010006756.1 coordinate 12,777, forward strand.
TAGCAGCCATCCTTGCTATGCCAATGTGGTTGCTGCTACAGAGGTGAAACTGCAAGATCCAACACTAGTTTCTTTACATACTGTCAAATCTTATCCAGTTTTATTTCCAGTGAAGTTATTTATCTCGCTATAGCAAAATTTTATTCTCTCATGAGCTGTATTGTCTTTTATTTTCTTAGCAGTATGATTATACATAGTTTTTTCCTCAGTCATCTAAAGTATGATGTCAGTTTTCTAAAGTCTCAGGTGCATGTCTGTCTGTGCCTAGAATTCCATTCTATTGCCTCATGCACACTGATATATGATTATTTTGTTCAAAGGCTCCTATCATTTCAACATTACCCAGGAGCCCTTCACAGTTGGTCATCACTAAATTCATAATAGCAGTCTCCCTAATTGCTTCCTCTACCTAGGGAGTTGAAATTGTTTTTTTAAATTAAATTTTATTTTTATTTTTAGTTTACAACACTCATTTCCACAAGATTTTGAGTTACAAATTTTCTCTCCATCTTTCCCCTACCTACTACCCCCAAACAGCAATCCCACTGAATACCCCTTCTCTCAATCTGCTCTCTCCTTTATCCTCCTCCCTGCCCCCTCCAACTTTCTGGTAGAGCAAGATGGATCTCCATACCCCAGTGTCTGTATATCCTATTTCCCAGTTGCATGTAAAATAATAATAATAATAACAATAACAATAATATTTTTTAAACATTTGATTTTAAAACTTTGAATTCCAGATTCTTTCCCTTCTTCCCTTGTCATCCACCCTTACTGGGAAGATAAGCAATCCAATATAGGTTATACATATGTAGTTATGCAAAACATTTCCTTTGTGGATATATTGTGAAAGACTGACTACATTTCCCTCCATCCTATCCTGCCCTCCAATTGTTCTATTTTCTACTCTGACCCTGTCCCTTTTCAAAAGTGTGTGCTTCTAATTACCATCTCCCCCAATCTGCTCTCCCTTCTATCATCCCCCTCTTACCCCTTTCCTCCCTACTTTCCTGTAAGGTAAGATGCCCCATTTAGTGTGTATGCTATTTCCTCCTTAATCCAAATTCAATGAAAGTAAGGTTGACCCATTCCCTTTTGCCTTCTTGTTCTTCCCCTCTATTGTAACAGTTTTCCCTTGCCTCCTTTGTATGAGATAATTTACCCTATTTTGTCTCTCCCTATCTCCTCTCATTATATTCCTGTCTCACCTCTTAATTTTATTTTTTAAATATCATCCCTTGCTACTCAACTGATCCTGTGCCCTCTGTCTATGTATACCTGTACACATATATGCACACACTCACACATATATTCATATGCATGCATACCCTCCTATATAGACATATATATGTATACTTATATATATATATATACATTTATATTCCCTTCAACTATCCTCATACTAAGAAAAAGTTTCG
>JAQQSV010006757.1:0-14193 GCA_028646515.1 Pseudochirops corinnae
CTTGCAGTATTTTCTCCTTGACCTGGGAACTCTGAAATTTGACTATAATATTCTTAGGAGTTTTCTTTTTGGGATCTTTTTCAAGAAGTGATCAGTGATTTCTTTCAATTTCTATTTTGCCCTCTGGTTCTAGAATATCAGGGCATTTTTGCTTGATAATTTCTTGAAAGATGGTGTCTAGACTCTTTTTTTGATCATGGCTTTCAGGTAGACCAATAATTTTTAAATGATCTCTCCTGGATCTATTTTTCAGGTCAGTGATTTTTCCAGTGAAATATTTCACATTGCCTTCTATTTTTTTCATTTGTTTGGATCTGTTTTATAGTGTCTCCAGTCTTATTCTGAAGGAGTTCTTCTCTTCAGTGAGTTTTTGAAATTTCTTTTCCATCTGGCAAATTCAGCTTTTTAAGCATTCTCCTTATTGCCTTTTTGGGCCTATTTTGCCATTTGAGTTAGTCTATTTTTTAAGGTATTATTTTCTTCACTGTATTTTTGGGTCTCCTTTAGCAGGCTATTGACTTGCTTTTCATGATTTTCTTGTATCTTTCTCATTTCTCTTCCCAATTTTTACTCCACTTCTCTTACTTGATTTTCAAAATCCTTCTTGAGCTCCTCCATGGTCTGTTAGCAGTTTACATTTTCTTGGAGGCTTTTGATGCAGGAGTTCTGACTTCTATGTCTTCCTCCCACTCCATGCCTTGATTCTTATTGTCCCCTAAAAAGAATTCTATCATCTGTTCTTCCTGCGCTTGCTCATATTAACAGCCAATTTAATAGAATTTTGAGCTCTTTGTCATGGTAGAACTCTGCTTCCAGAATGGATAGAGCTATGTCTCAAATCTCTAGAGCTTTTACAGCTGCCAGAGCTCTTAGATGGGCACCCTCTCTACATTCCTCACACTCTGGCTCACTGGTCATACACCCCAGGACCACCACCCAGGACCGTGATCTGGATCCAAGCAGGTCAAAGTAAGAGTGATTACCCTCTGAATGGTTGCTTGGTCCCCCTACAATCTGCAGGCCAGGAGTTCTGAAGCAGCCATGTGGCATAGTGTGGTGCCTCTGCCACTTCTCACTCTGGGTGTAGCATTCAGACCACACTTCCCTTGTTCCAAAAAATGTTCCACACTAACCTTTTACTTTGTCTTTGGCATTTGTGGATTGAGAAGTCTGGAAACCATTCTAGCTACTGGTGATTTACTCTTGTGAGGTCTGCTCCAGTTGGGGCTGGTGGGGGCCACCCTGGGGCTAAAACTGCTGCACAGGCAGGACTGCTCTCAGCTCCCAACACCCTGCGATGGACCCTTCCTGCCGGCCTGCTGGGCTTCCTTCAGCTGGAGATTTGTTTCTCTCTGTCACTTTGTTGGTTCTGTAGCTCTAAAGTTTGTTTAGAGTCATTTTTTTTAACATGCATTGGAGGAGGTGGAAGCCAGAGCAGCATGGAAGTTCCTGTTTCTATTCCACCATCTTGGCTCCATCCCTCCAAGTAAAAGAACTTTAAGGTTTTTTTTTTTTAAAGGAAAACTCAGCCCTCAGGGTTAGTAGCTACTTTAGAATCTGATCAAAGGAACTTGGAAGTTTCATTTCTTTGCAAGCAGGAAAGCAATTCTGGGGACTTATGGCTGATACATTCTGGGAAAGCTGGAGTTTCTTAAACATGGACACACAAGCTTGTAGCAGCACTTTTGTCTGGGATGCAATCAGAGAGGTGAACATACTGATGTTCTAGCTTAGAGGAGTAGAAATAATAATAAGAGGAGTAGAAACACATAAACCGAAACTTAGAAAGGAGACAAGGTATTCAATCATTCATATGTTCCAGTAACAAACTCATAGAATTTCTGAGTTGGATGACACCTCAGGGGCTAGCTAGTCTAAACTTTACTAGAAAAGGAATCCTCTGAAACATCCCTGTCATTCAGTGTGCCCTTGAACAGCTCCTGTGACCAGAAACCCATTATCTCTGGGGCAGTCTGTGCTGCCTCCTTATTTTTATTTTGCTTTTTTTTTTCAGGGCAATTGGAGTTAAGTGACTTGCCCAAGGTCACACAGTTAGTGAGTGTTAAGTGTCTGAGGCCAGATTTGAACTCAAGTCCTCCTAACTCCTGGGCTGGTGCTCTATTCACTGTGCCCCACTGCCTCCTTATTAGCAAGCTTTTCTTTACTTTGAACCAAATATGCCTGTGCAACTTTTACCTATTGTTGCTAATTCTGCCCTCTGGAACCAAGAGGGGACTCCTCTTCTATATGGCTACCTTTTTAAATGCTTGAGAGGTGAATAGGTGGTATAGTGGATAGAGGATTGGGTCTGAAATAAAAAAAAAAAAAGACTCATCTTCCCAAGTTCAAATCCAGCCTCAGACACTTTTCTAGCTGTGTGACCCTGAACAAGACATTTAACTCTATTTACCTCAGCTTCCTCAACTGTAAAATGAGCTGGAGAAGGAAATGGCAAACTGCTCTGGTACCTTTGTCAAGAAAAACTCAAATGGGGTTACAAATAATTGGACACAACTGGAAAACAACTGAACAACAAATACTTGAAAGCAGGTACTATTCAATTCAACATAATATTTATCACATGTCTCCTGTGTACAAAGTATTAGGTTAGACAATAGGAATACAAAAATGAAAAATCTCCCCTGCCCTGGCAATGTTCTCTTCTTCAGGTTAAACACTTCTGATTCCTTCTATTGATCCTTATATATCATGATACCCTGACCATCATGTCATCATGGTTTCCCTTCTTGGGGACCCAGTCCAGTTTTTTGAAAATCCTCCATAAAAGGAAACACTTAGAGCCTAAGGATTCAGATGTAGAATAAATATTTTGCTGCACGTTTTTTGCTGAGAACATTCACAATTCACTTGTAATAGGTGTCATGTTGGATATAGATATTGTTTTGTCCCCACCATCATCTAACTCTATTGGCTAAATTAGAGTTTTGCTTAAAAAATTCTTTGATGAGATGATAGCCATCACATGATTCTGCATGGTTGTCATTTTGAGGCCTCAAAATATGTCTTGTCAGTCATTTTTATTCTTCATCCTGCTTCACATCTCATCTGGGAACAAAAACTCTAACATTCATCTTCTCCCTACTTATAATTTGTTGTTGTTCACAATTGTCATCAATTTGCAAAATAGATTAACAGTTTATTGGAATATTACCATATTTTTGTTTTAATAATATTTTATTTTCCCCCAATTACATGTAAAGACAATTTTTAACATTCATTTAAAAAAATTTTGAGTTCCGAATTTTCCCTCTTCCTCTTTCTTACCTCCCACCTTCCTGAGACAGTAAGCAATTTGATATAAGTTATGCATGTTTAATCATGCAAAACACATTATCATATTAATTATATTGTTAAAAAAGACACAGACCCAAAGGGGAAAAAGAGAAAAAACAAAGTTTTTGAAAAGTATGTTTCAATCTCTGCTCAGAGTTCATCAGTTCTCTCTCTGGAGGTGGATAGTATTTTTTATCTTGAGTCTTTTGGAATTGTCTTGGATCATTATATTGCTGAAAATGTCATTCACAGCTGATCATCCTACAGTATTGCTGCTACTGTGTACAGTGTTCTCCTGGTTCTGCTCACTTCACTTTGAATCAGTTCATATGTCTTTCCAGTATTACTGTATTTCTAAGAGAAAACTAGATTGTCAATTTAATAGAACCTGTCTCTAAATTTAAAATTCTTTTGAGTTTGTTCTTTATGATGTGTGAGTCTTGGTTTACTCATTTTGCCACTCCGACTCACTTCTGTCAAATGAAATGGTTGACTAAATGAAATCTCTGAGGTCTCTTCCAGGACTAATAATCTATGAATAAGGAGCTGTACACCACTGGTTTCATTTCAAGGATATCATTGTTGCAAGGTCTTATAAATTTATAACAGTCATTTTTAAAATTATCATCATTGACACTCACTAGAATAAAACTTACCCTTTAGAAATCATAAGCTGATACTAGTTACTCTCTATGAACAACTAGTTTTGATGTAATGCATGCACATATAATTTAAGTTACACTTGCAAATAAGTCTGTTGTCTATGTTAAAGTAGTTTTATTCATACCATATGAGAATGAATTTCTACAAAGAATGTTGATTTCATGTATTTGGCTCCTAGGGATCTCCTGGGCTAAGGGGGAGGGGAGGGGAGGGAACAAAACAAAACAAAAAGCATATTTAGGGACCAGCAAACGTTAGAGACAAGTGAACTTTCCATGAGGCCATTCTAAAATTCCATTGAAAAGAAAGCAAAATATCTGTTGTCATCAATTTTGTCCTTCTGGCTATAGGAGTTAGAAACTCAACAAATTTGACTAAATATTCAAGCTGCCGATTTTGTTTTGCTTCCATCTGAAATATTATGACATCTGCAATTTCCCAATATGAGCAGTTGTTATCTAGTCCTAGCATCTAATTATGGAGACAGAAACTGTGGCTATGTCCCAGCTTCCTTTTTATCCTTCTCTTCTGAGTGCTTCAGTCTTCTTTCTGGTCATACTACCTCCTACCAGAGGATCTGCCGCATGTTTTTGTTATCGCCAGTACTGATCATATTGATCAGTGCTATGATACTCAAAATGAGAATGCAACTTGCCAGGTAGAATATATGTAAGGTGTTAGGAAGTCTGACAGTTTGTCCGTCAGTCTCATCTAAGATGGGGAAAAGCTGGGTGACACAATAGATACAGCATTGGATCTGGAGTCAAGAAGACCTGACTTCGAATCCAGCAATCAGATACTTTCTAGTTGTATGACTCTGGATAAGTCACTTAACCTCAGTGTTCCTCAGTTTCTTCATCTGAAAAATGGGAACAATAATAGTGCCTACCTCCCAGATCTGAGAGGATCAAATGAGATAATAAGGTGCTTAGCACAGTGCCTGGCAAATAGCAGACACTATTTAAATGTTAGCTATTATTAAGAGGACTTGGATGAAGAGCAGATGTTCTTATTTTTCCAAGTATTTTGGTACCACAAAGTGGTTTGTTTTGAAGTGATTTCTTACATTTCTGTTATCTCCCTAAGGACAGGAAGAGTTCTCCAGTAAGAATTTCATTTATTGAAGTCAAGACAGCAAGCATTTATTAATTACCTACTAAGTGACAGGCACTGTGCTAAGGACACAAAGCAAAACAAAAACAGTCACTGCATCCAACACTATTACAGTCTAACAGGAGAGATGACACACAAACAAAAATAAGATAGACACTAGAGTGTCTTAAGGTACATTTATGATTCAAGAAGATGTTTGTGATCATACTAGCTATGTTATTTTTGGTTTATAGAATGATGGTCTATCTCATATTATAGAATATCTTTGGAATGGAACATCATGGATGAAAATGAAAATCAGAAAAGATTTCTCTTTGATTCTTAATTTTTTTTTTTTGCTTATCCATAATAAACATATAAATATTAGTCATCAGTGGACATTTCTCTTACTAACATTCTAAATGTAAATGATTAAGACTGTGGGGGAGGGGAGTGGAATCATCTTTTTTAATTTGAGGAAGCATCACATTGTAAGAGAACTGGTCTCAGACATAAGAAGGATTGTATTCAAGTTCTGACTATGACACATACTGACTGTGTGGCTAATGGCAAGCAATTTCAGTACTGTAGGAAAGTCTCAAAGAAGGTAGTTTGTTAAACTGCATTAGCATTTCCTCATCTAGGAATTCCCTATACCAGTGAGATCACAGATCTAGTCTCAGCTCCTATTTTCAGTTCAGACAGTTGTCTATTGAGTATTAGTTCAATTTTGACTTTAGACAAAACTTTAGATTCTTGATGGGAGTTGGGGGTGGGGACAGATTAATCCAACACAAAGTTGCTGGTAAAAGCCAAAAGAGGAAACACCAGGAAAGAAAATGAAACACTCTTTGGACCCTCAAAGGAATGATTGATATCCAAAGAGGTGAAATCAGATTTTTAAATAAATAATCTGGATGCTATTTAAAAGACAAGCTGTTGATTTTATCACTCTCTATTGCCAAGACACACATCGATTCCCATTAAATTAGACATTTTTACTCTGATCAGGTTAGTGGCAGCTTTAAAACGTCTACAGCATCCGAGGACAAAGTAACAAATCAAAGCCCGGAAAGGCTGTGAAACTCTATCTGCCCATCTCTCTTTCCCTTTTTGTAGAGCCTTTCCCTAGTGGCAACTCAGTAGCTCTTCAGTGCAGGAGAAGTTATGACCCTCTTCTTCTTGCGGTTAATGGCAGCCTGTCTGTTTTCTACACCTCCCTTTTCCCTCCCTCTGGGAATCCAGGGCTGAAGGATAACAAAACCCAACAGGCTTTCTAATTATTATACAGGCTCATACTAAAATGTGGCTCCCCTCTCTGCCCACCAAATTTCTCATGTTACGATCACATTTTAGATCCAAAGTTCTCTGACACATCTTTTGCTTTCTTTTTTCTTCCTTCTTTTCTACTTTCCTTCCTTTCTCTTTCTTTCTTCTTTCCTTTTTTTTTTGGAGAAATTCTTTCCTCAAAAAAGAAGAGTTTAAAAAGAATTTAGTTGGGATAGTTGCTTTAAGCACTTTTATTTATGTAACATTATTGCTAAAATTAGCTTCTCTTCACTCAATCCTCATTATTTGGATTTGGTATTTCTTATATCTTTATAACTCTATCTAATATATCTATGCCCACATGGATCTAACTGGTTATCTCGCTACCTAGCTTTCTCTGACTTTGTCTACCCAGCAGAAAGTAGTTCAGATATTTGAGAGCAAACGTTCAGTTTATTTCAAATTCATAGATGACTATACTGGAAAGAATCAGTGCCCAAATACAAATCACTGTGACAAATTAGATATCTGAATTGTCTAAATTACCAAAAACATGCTTTTATTTTGTCTTGTGTAGAAACAATTCTGGTGAAGATTTCATTTGAGCTCAACGTTTTACAACCTTTCTTTGTCTCAAAAGTGGCTCCTGCCCTCTTGAAACAGTGTTATTAGTATAAATGGATCATTTCAGAGTGTCAAAATCAAGCTGCCCCAACTCTTATCTCCTCTAATTCCTTCTTTTAGGCCAAGGCCACAGAGATTTGCCAATTTGAGGAAAAGGGCATTTATTTGCATAGGATGTGTGTGAGACAGTTTGGTGATGTACTTTACTAACCAGTCTTTTGAGACTCCTTCTTTGTGATAAGGTTCCTTTTGATGTTCCAGGACCAACTTCATTTGGTAAATGGGATGAGTAGATTCAAATTTAACTGGGCATAGATGAAAGTTTCCAACACAGACAGACCAAAGGAGGAAGCAAGTTATTTGGGATACAGATCCCAGCCCAGCTTGAGAGGGAATTTGCAAATAGGAAATCACATTGACTCTTTGTCTATTTCAGTTGGAGTTTAATTAGAGAAAGACTGGCACCAAGTACAAATAAATCTCAGGCCTTACTACATTTAAATTCTACTAAAACTGTTTACAATCAACCAATCCTTGGAGATTCTGCCATCATATATGCTTATTTTGGGTAGATTATGCAACAACTATTATATCACATAATGAGGATCATTGACCCAAAGCCCAATTTACTCTCTTTCCATAAGGAGGAATTCAGGCATTTTTTAAAACATTTTTTTTATTTTTCACTCATCATTTATTTACAAATACACATTATAACTTTTTATATACATTGCACATTTACATGGTAGAAAAGTACAAAACTATATATTTAAATGAATTTATATTTAACTTGCCATGTTTGAAAATATAAAATTGCATCAGAAGGAATTATGAAAAGCAAGAAACCTGAACTGATAAAGTTTTAATATACCTTTTAATGACATATTGTTTGAAAAAGAACTAAGTTAAAGGGTACAGCAGTCCAGCTGAAAGGAAAACACCTAAAAATATGTATGTGTCTATTAATCTCCCCTCCACTACCATGACACACCCATGTCCCTTTTAGTCACCTTTCTCACCCTAATTCTTTGGATCTGTGAATTTTCAAAATCTAATAACATATCTGTTTCCCTCTAATACTGGTATCCCCACACTGTCTTGGGCAGAACGAAAGAGAACTGAAGCAGGAGTTTCCTTTAAGATGGGACCACTGTACTCTACATTTGAGTCAAGTTATAATGCCTTTTGGTCAGTCAAGATTCCTTGTAAACAAAAACCCCAGGGATCATGTATGTACAGAACTGGCAGCAGAAAATCCAATAAATAAACATGATAGAAACTGACATGCATGTTCATTAAAGTGGAAAGGAAATTAAACAGCAGTGGACCGAAAGGTGACCAGTAAGTGAGTGGTAAGGAATGGATTAAAATGTTTTACAAGGAAAATAAAAGCTGTTTACTTTACAAGCAAGAGACCTCACAATAAATAACAACTGCTCTTCCTTTAACGAATAAATTTCTTCAAAAACAAGGTGTACAGTCAACCAGACATTTTATGTATAAATTATAAAACATGACACAGTATAAATAAATGTCTACAAGTCTCAACTAGGAGCCCAATCCAATAGACCTCACACTGACAGCCTCTCCCATGTCAAGTCAGTGGAAAGGTTGCCTGGGAGAGGGCTGCAGGACAAAGGTCCTTTCCGTGTACTTTTCCCCCCAAAATAAATAAGCATACACTTATTTACAGTATGGACACTGATTTTTTTTTGCCCAAGGGCTATCCCAACACTGATGGAGGGTTTACCACTCTAGAATTGATGATATAGGAAAGCTGTAGTCCTGGTCTTCATCTTCCTCCTCCTCTTCCGTGTCTTCAGTAATGGCTAGATGGGGGAATACAGGGGAGCTGTTGTTTAAATAAGGACAACAACAGCGCAGAAGCAGCTCAGTGCACGCTTTCAAAGCTCTCTGAAACAGCCATAATACAGCGGTGCATTTTTATGTGACTTGCAGTGAGATGCTCTTTTGCATCTGCTGTTATGCAATAAGATTTTTTTTTTTTTGCGTTTTTTGTTTTGCTTTTAAAGACATAATCTATGAAGTCAAAAACTGCAGAAAGTTCTGAAGAATCAATGGCTCAGGTTTTACTGGCAGATTCCTGAAATCAGATAAAAAGCGCTCTTGTGTTCTAGGTTTAAATGCTTAGAGTCCTTAATTCAAAGTTAGTAGTGGCTATCTGCAGAGAAGCAGCTGCCCATATAGGCCAACATATAGCTGTCTTTTTTTTTTTCTTTTTATGGAGTTAGCTTATATCCAAGTGTTAATAAAGCAAACAGCAAAGCACACAGAACAAACAAATTAGAACAAAATAACTTGAGAGATGTTCTTATAGGCAATCCCTAGCTGATGACATGATATTCTAAAGAAGCAAGTATCTTGATAACATTTCAGGAACTCCCTCTGGTGATTACTGAAGAGCTGGTACCATTTACTAATCATCTACTTCCTACAGCAAAATGTTTACATAAATCTTCCTTCCTTCCTTTCTTTTCCTTCCTTTCCTTCCTTCCTTCCTTCCTTCCTTCTTCCTTCCTTCTTCCCTCACTCCCTCCCTTCCTTCCTTCCTTCTTTCCTTTCTCCTTTTCTTCCTTCTCTCCCTCCATTCTTCCTTCCTTCTCTTTCCCTTGCTTCCATCTTTCCCTTTTTCCTTCCTCCCTCCCTTCTTTCTTTTTCTTTCTTTCTTCTCCCTAAGACTTTGTTACCTAAGGATTGCCTTTAAAGTCTTAAAGTGCTACAAGGTTAAAAATAACACTTACAGTTGCAAGATCCTGAGTGCTTTACTTCCAAGACCACACCTGTGGAGCAGGCAGCCTCCTTCATGGCACATTCACTGGCATAAGTAGCATTGTCGCTGGCACAGACAGCCTCATCAGATTTACTCTCAGGACACAACTCATCACAGAGTGAACACCGGCCTCTGCCAACTTTGGAGTCCCATAAACATTTCTTTCCACCACTACAGTGGATGTCTTCACAGGACCTTGCCTCTAAAATATATTTCTGTGATGAGTAAAGTTCTATCTTTGCTTTTTCCCCTTCTTTACTTCTTTTCCATCCTTCTTGCCTTCATCACCCCTCCCCAGCATTTCCCTTTCAACACACACACACACACACACACACACACACACACACACACACACACACACAGAGCCCATAATCTATTTCCCATTGCTAGGACAGTTTGGCTCAAGTTAGGCACTTGTCTCTTTTATCCTAAGATTAGCAATTAATTTTGAGCTTCAAATGATATATTTTGCTCATAAGATATGTTAAAATATGTGGAATAAAGGTATATTAAATGCTAATTTTTAAAGCACAAAGCCACAGAAGTAAGGGTCTTACATAATAGACAGTTCATGAAAGGAGATTTTATTCATAATCTTGGGAGACATTTTGTTTTAGCAATGATTAATGGGCTCCCAAAGTTCAAGACAGAAAAGGGATCGTTAAAAAAAAAAAGAAATTAAGGTCATTGAGTAAAGGAATACTATTTCACAGTCCCAATTAGTTTAGGAACCAGTAACCTATTTATTTCTTTTCTATAGCATAACAATTTCCCTTTAAATCAACAAATTGAGTGAGTCCTGAGCTAGGGTGAGGGAAAGGTGGAAAATCAATTGGTTCATGCTCTTACTGGCATTTATATGTTTGCCAATACTTCCTGAAGACAGTTGTTTCCATGAGGCAAGCTGTAGCCAGTTCATCAAAAATGGAAAACATCTCTCTGCCAATGGAAGTGACTTGCTTAGGAGAGCTTTTGATTTGTTTGTTGACAACCAGACAATCAAGCTGTAACTAGCTACTCATAATCTATACCCACCCCATCCCCCCCTTTCCCAAATCAGAATACCTACTGATACATTTTCCCTCGTAGGCTAAGCCAATTGATTTGCCCAGCAGGCAGGTAGCCTTTCTCAGGTGACAGGCACTAGGATAAGTTATTCCATCATTCCCACAGAGATACTGTTCAGAGGAGGTAGGCTCTGGACAAACCCGATTACACGTCACACAGTAGGCATTATTGCTTTGATCCACCACACACGTGGAACTGCCTGGACATAAAACATCTCTACAGGTCTCTGAAATAAAGACAAACACACAAACATTAATAGGCACAGCCTGGCCCTTAGGAAGGGACTTTTAATATTATCACTCAAATCCTGAAACAAGCCTCCATCTTTTCAAAAGATACTTGGGGAATTTTTTCAGGACAAAGTCCACTAACTCCATTTTGGCACTTGTGTGTTTAAAATGGAAATTTAGTAGCCCTGAACGGTTTTATTTGAGGTTCCTTACTGCTGAAGGCAACATGGCCCCAACTGGATGGTAGCAGTTCACATATATGTAGCCATTTAAGTTTTGAGAAGCCCCATGCACACATCAGCTCATTTGATCCACACAAAAATCCTCCGAGGATCACCCCCATTTTAAAGATGGTAATAGAACTGCCAGGGCCGATCTGCTACAAACTTTACTTCTGCCTAAAAGATGATTAGAGGAAGAGGATGCTTGTTTCAAGAACTCCAGACCTACTTTTACATTTGCCTTGGTACTGGACTTCTAGCTCTGGTTGCTCTTTACATCTGGCTTTGAGGAGGGTGCATTCATTTTTGTAGGTTTTGCCATCTAGTCCACAGACTGGGCCCTTCCAAGTGATGTTGGAGCAGTCCGGGGAGCAGACGCACCGAGGTTTGTTCTTCTTGTTCATTTTGCATTTCTTCCCAGGTCCACAGTCCACGTTATCGCACGTTTCTAGGAGTTGGAAAGAGGTATCTTTTATAGAAGGGCTAGTCTCCAGGTCAGCCACGAGGATCATTTGTACCCTATGAAATTGTGCAACCTGGAGCTACCGAGCAGAGAAACTAGTTCTTCAAGAGGAAAAGGATTTTTAGGGGAGAGCGAAGGTGCTGTCCAGATCAGTAATCCATCCAAAATATTTGCCAGAGTTGTTCTGCTATTGAATTCTCTACTCACATAGGGCTAAGAAGCGTAAGGACGTTTGTAGATAGGGTCTTTGTGGGAAGTCTCCAAAAGGCGCGTTTCAAACACACTATCATCTCAAGGGTGCGAAAGAAACCCCTTAAACTAAATCCACAGACAAAAGACACCCAATCCAGCCCCACACTTCCCAACACCAAGAACGCCTAATTTTGCCTCCTTGGTTAGGAAAGAAGCTGCCAGTGGAACGCCCTCTATTGATGGTCTGAAAGTTTAAAAGAGAAACTCTACCTTTGCAAGGGATGCAGTTCGGAGCACCCCCGTTAAAAATCATCCACTTGAAAAGCGTGCTGTCATTCACGTCTTCTGCAGTCCACGAAGTGCTAAGCCTTCCCGAGCTGCAACACTCTTCTTTGCTGAGACCAGTTTTGTACAAGACCTGGCAACGACCGTTCTTTGCCTGCCGGAGCCAGCAATTCCCAGCTGTAACAGAGAAAGGGGGTGGAGTGGGTGGGGATAGAGGGAGGGAGACAGAGACAACGGGAGGGAGGGAGACAGAAAGAAGGGGGAGCGAAGAGGAGGAGGAGGAGGAGGAGGAGGTGGAAGAGGGAGGAGAGAAAGAGAGAGAGAGAGAAAGAGAGAGAGAGAGAGAGAGAGAGAGAGAGAGAGAGAGAGAGAGAGAGAGAGAGAGAGAGAAAGGGAGGGAGACAGGGAGGGAGAGAGAGAGAGAGACAGGGAGAGAGAATTGGGAAAAGAGAGAAGTGAAAAGAGAGAGGGGAAAAGGAGAGAGAGCATTCCAGCCATATCAGTGTCAGTTACCAGTGACCCAGACACAACACGTGCAGCTTTCATTGACTTTTACTAGACTGTTTACTTTTATTCGTCCCATTTCATAACCTGCAGCAACTCGAAGAGCAGCTTAAATAACCTGACAAAAACAGGATGCGACGGATGTTTTTACATGTTGGTTTCATGTAGGTGGTGTGGGTATTATTTGTGACAGGGGTTAGGAAAGTAGGAACTTAAAAAGACACACACACACACACACACACACACACAGAGAGAGAGAGAGAGAGAGAGAGAGAGAGAGAGAGAGAGAGAGAACCAAATAGCCGAGAAAAAGGCGCTTCAGAAAAATGAAAGGAAAAAAAGAACACAAAACAAAACAACCTCAGCACGACCAGAGTCTGCCCTGCTGCTGCTCCTGCTGCTGCTGCTGCTGCCGCTGCTAAGGCTGCGGCTGCGGCTGCTGCTTCTGCTGCTGCATAGAGTTGCCGTCCAACGGCCCATTTTGCAATCTGCAAGAATTGGGAGAAGCTCTCTCGCCTGCCCCAGTAGTCATTTCGAAATCCCTGAAGTCTGCTGCTTCTAGTGCCCCCAACTTGTGCTGAACGAATTTGCTAGTTATCTCAAGAAGGGCGGACAAATTGTATGTAACTCCAGCAGAAAGCTAGGAAGCAATGCCAAAAGGCATTTAAAAAGTTTAAAATAACGAAGATATTGCTGCTAAAGCTACAGGTTAATGTGTCATCTTCTGGAAACCATGATGTAAAATGCACTGTGCTCCCTAAACCTGAGTTTTTTTTTTTTGATGATTTTTTATTTTATTTTGTAATTTAGTGTTAAAAAAAAGTTTCGATGTCCTATATTGGCCCAAGCCAAAAACTCTGTTCAAGCAACTCTTTGGTTTATAATGTAAGGATTTTGGTACGATGAATCTACCATGAATCATCGATGTACTTTTTCCCAGCAACTCAATCAATACCAATTGATTCTAGTAATTGGTCTGTAGGTTATTGCATTAAAAAAAATGTCCCTCAAACAACAAGTTAAGCAAGCAGCCTTCTTTTGAAAAGTTTCCTTCAGGGTCTTAGTCACTTGGTCTACCTATTTCCGAATTTTAATCAGTTCGTGAGCTCCTCATGGTAATCTATTGAAAATTACAGTGGCTTTGGAAGGAGTTTTTTTTTTAAAGGGTTATCTTGTATACCACCTAAGATTAGTGTTTGGAATAAATTTGGGGAGAGGAAAGGAAGGAACCACAGAGCAGAAAGCTGTTTTCCACCTAAAAACTTTCTTTGCCAATATTAGCTTTGTGCCAAGTTTCTGGAACCACGTTTCCCAGACAGGAGTAAATTCAGTGTCCCCCAAAAGTCATATAATATAGTTATCCAGGAAAGCGGTAAAAAAAAAAAATACACATAATATACATAATTAGTTTGTAAATGAGTCTCCTATAATCTTCAGGATACTGATGCTTCCCCCCCACCGATTCAAGTCTCTACCCCCCCCCCCCCCCGCCAGGAG
>JAQQSV010006758.1:0-14193 GCA_028646515.1 Pseudochirops corinnae
TCACAGTTAAGGAAACTGAGGCAATCAGAGGTTAAGTATCTTGATCAGAGTCACACAACTTAGCAAGCATCTGAGGATGAATTTGAACTCCAGTCTTTCTGACTCCAGGCCACTGGCTGACTCTATCCACTGTACCACTTAGCTGCCACAAATCGGATAAGACATTGGGGTGGGGGAAGGGAAAGGGAAAAGAAGGATTTATATAGCACCTACCAGAAACTGTGCTAACTGCTTTGTATAAAGATTATCTCATTAAACAATAATAGTTGCCCTCTCCTTTTTTAAGGAGAGCCTTTGCTTTAGAGTGAGCCTTCTTTTGGATTAAGAAAATAAAAAGATTAATTCACTCTTAACCTACTTGAAAAAACTAGGGGAATCCCCTTTAACTTCTGTGTTCTATAGTCATAAGAAAAATAATTCTTAAAAAAAATAATTCTTACAGTCATAAGAATAAGACAGCATGGTACAATGGAAGGAGAATGGACTCTGAAGATGGACAGCCTGTGTTCAAATCCCACCTCCTATATTTACTGCCTGCGTGACATTGTATGAATCACAGATCTTCTGATCTCAGTTTCCTATAAAATAGTCTTTACCTATAAAATGAAGATGTTCTAGATAGCTACTGAGGAGCTTGCAGTTTCTAAATCTATAATTCCACATATGTTCCAAATTCTAACGATCCAATATGTTTCTGCTTTCCTAGTTTCCATATGAACCCTTTTATACAATTCACATGTAGTCCTTTGAAAGGTCTCATAAAATTCTACCTATCAGTGAAGACAAAAGAAGCAGGGAAAATAGCAGACTGATGATGAATAGGTTCACTGTGGGCTCCTTCCTAGTGAGACATGAACTTTAGGAGATAAGGTCAACTTTTCTGTCAGGATTGACCATTGATATTGAATCAAATGACTGTGTATTCCATGAGCTGACCACAGCCAAATCTATCAAGGTAAAAATCTTCTATTTCTAAAAGATTTCCTGTTGTGACTTATACACATGAAAATACCCATAAGATGGGTCCATTTAGCAGCCGTGTACCTACTTCTGAAATGCAAGTAATTGGCAAATCACTTAAAGCCTCCACAAATTATGACTTAAAAAGCACATTCTTTTTAACCTGAGAGTATTGAGAAAATTAATTTATTAATGCTGGTGAAGCACTTTGAAAATGAAATTGCTGTACTAAGATAGAGAGTTTCAATATTATTTATCTGATATGTCTTGAAAATGTTTTCTTTTTTCCCTTACTGTGTATTATTTTTCTAAAGATGATTGAGCTGACTCTGTCAGTTGTTACAGTAAGTGATTAATACCCAAGCTACTCAGAGCTTAATAGTCTATATTTACCTTTAAAACTTAATTCAGTAAAGGGAAATACTAGATAGAATCTTTAGGAATAAGTTTCTTGAATTGGCAGTAGTAGAACAGAAATTGGGTTGAAAGTCCCTTCCTGGAGTTAGATTCCTCACTCTGATTTAAAGGTGTCACTTCTGTTAAAGGGTAAGGTTCTTCTTGTCCATTCATTTGTTAGCTGGTCGTGGGATGTACCTGGGAAAGATAAGCCATGTGATCATGATGTGGAAACATGCTTTTATGGATAAGACAGAAGCTAAATTTCAACCACCATTGTGCAAGAATCTCCTTTGGCTACAGTTCCCTAGCACGGGGTTAATCTTTGGTTTGCAAACCACTTGTCCGGTTGACCTTCAATCTAGTGTTGATTGTATAAAGGCTACTCTTGTCTTCCACTGTCACCAGTATAGGTCACTATTTTTGAGCCATAAATGTAATTGAGACACAAGTAGACTGGGATTCAGCATTTAACAGACATTTATTAATCACCTACTGCAGACATATGATTTACACCAGATTCTGGGAAGATACAAAGTTCTTGTAACAGTCCTTGTCACTGTTTCTATTCTCATAAAGTTTATAGTCTCCCTATTATTCTTGAGGGCCCTACCATCCTCCTAGTCACCCACACGTAACTTAGATGTCATCCTCAACTCCTCACTATCTCTCACCTCTTTTATCCAGTCTGTAGCCTAGACCTGTCTGTTTGACCTTCATAATTACCCCCGTCTTTCCTCAGACACTGCCACCATCTTGGTGCAGGACCTCATCACTTCACACCGGGACCATTGCAGTAGCTCACTACTCAGTCTCCCTTGTAATAGAACAGATGTTGAGGGGTCCCCTGGCCCCATTAAGGAAACGCCCCCCTCTTCTATGAGGTCACTAGGCAGATATGCAGGAAGAGTATAATCTTGTTGGGTGGATACTTTCATTGGTTCTATGAATAACTAAAGAAAATTCAGGGTAGCTAATTAGCAAGTCTTGTTTGTTTGTGCCTCTGGACATGATCATAGGATGAAGTCTTAATGAATAATTAGCCTTGGGCTGAGGTAGGGAGTGGTCACTTCCAAAAGAGGGTCCTTGCATTCTGGTTACATAAGAATTTTTTCTATAGGGAATATAAGCCTTATGATTTTATTGTATCTTGACTCTGTATTAAATGGTTCTGTAATAAACAGACTATCAAATACATCCCCATCTCTCTTTTATTCAGCTGGTTGCTGGGCCATACAACTGTGCTGGTAACAGTACTCCTTGCCCCAATTTTCTCCCCTTCCAGTTCCTCCTCCACCTAGCTGTCAAAGTAATCTCCCTAAATTGCAGGTCTGACCATGTCACCCACTCCTCCCCACACAGTGAAGTCCAGTGTTCCCTGTCATCTCCAGAATCTTCTAGCATTCATAACATACCTTCTTTCCTTCCTAATCTTCTTACTCCTTATATCCGTCTCCCCTGCACAGACTCTGCATTTGAGTGGTGTGATCTTCCTTCTTGATCCTTATCCAAGACACTCAGTCTCACGACTGGACATTTTCACTTACTGTTCCCCTGCCTGGAATGCTTTCCCTCCTCTTCTTTCCCTACTGGCTTCTCTGGCTTCCTTCAAATCTCAAGTAAAATCCCACCTTCTACAGGAAGCTTTTCCCAATCCTCCGTAATTCTAGTGCCTTCCCTCCAAACCATCCTGTATATAGTTTATTTGTACATAGTTATTTGCCTATTGTCTCTCCCATTGGATCGTGAGCTCCTGAAGAGCAAGGACTATCTTTTCACTTTCTTTGTATCCCCAGCACTTAGCATGCTGCTCAGCTCATAGTAGGTGCTTCACAGCTGCTTAAGGACTGAGAGAGAAACACAGATATCCATAATAGAAAATACTCATGGCAAGTCTGTGTCCATAGTACAAAATGTTGTATGAGGTTCAAGGAGAAAGATTATTTGAAGATCAAGGAAGACAGTTCAAGGACAACCCCTTGTCCAAAGGAGTTTGACTGCTAACCTGAATTTGTCGTTTCCTTAGATGAGGCATCAATACCATACTTATCAGATTTGCAGATCACATAAAGAAACAAAGAACTAGTGCACTAAATAACAGAATCCAGATCCCAAAATGCCTCAACTGACTAGGGGGAGGGTTTTTAACCTGGGGTCCATGGATAGATTTCTGGAGATCCAGGAACTTGATTAGAAAAAAAAAAATCTTCATTTTCACGGACTTTTGGTTTTCTTTGTAACCCCATGTATTTTATTGTAGACATTTAAAAAATGTAAAATGTAAAAAAAAAAAATCTTCTGAGAAGCAGTTCATAGTTTTCACTGGATATGTTCTATTTGACCCCAAAAGGCAAAACTAAGAGCAATGGTTACCATCTTGTAAAGAAAAGAGTCACAGATCTGAATTCAGTGGCCCTAGGTTTGAATCCTAGTTCTGTTACTAACTGAACAAATCTGGGGAAATCACTATCCTTTCTCTAGACTTCAGTTTCTTCCTCTGTGAAATGAGAGGATTGAGCTAGATAATCACTTGGGCCCCTTAGAGTCATAAATTTTATGTTCCCTAAAGTACCAGAAGGCAGATTTCTTAAGGCATTCCCCATCATGGGAGGCCTTTAAGTGGAAGTTGGATGACCAGCTTTGTCAGGTAATTTCTGCTCAGTTACAAATAACCTGTGAATTCATTTCCATCTGTGGGATTCTATAAATGGATAGAAATTCAACAGGAGAAGGGCAGAAAGGAGGAGGATATTCCTGCCATGGGGAACAACATGAGCAAAGAGACTGAGTCTGAGTGAGCAGTGAGTTTGGAAGACTGCAAGTAATACAATTTGCTTAGAATTTAGAGTATGTGGAGAAGAGTAATTTAAAACGAGATTGCTGGAGCTGCCATTTTTTTTGCCCTAGGTAGTGTATGTGTGTGAGTGTATGTGTGTGTGTGTGTGTGTTTGTGTGTATGTAAATATAAATGTTTAAATTATTCATCTGAATTATTAAGGGAAATCAAACTTTTGCCCATCTGTTGATATGTATAAAAGCAAAGAATGAAAAATGCTGATGGAAATATGCAAAAATACTTAGGAAGTTAGTTCAGAGCTGTATGACCCTAGGGGACAGTTAGACATTTGCTGGGTGACCTTTGGGGTTACCTATACTTAATGCTTTTGTGGACTGGGCAAAAAGAATGGTGGCCTTTCCTCCCATGGGAAGGAACCCTGCCTAAGGGTTACTGGTGTGATTTCCCCAGGCTGTTTTGGGGAGGCAATTCAACTGCATTTTTTTTTACCAGGTGCATCTTTAGTATTTAGCATATTTGAAGTTCCATGAAAGGCTTCCCTTTCTGCATCTAGATACTTCCTGTCACAACTGCTCAAAGCAGTAAATAAGAGATAATCTTGATTATGTCCACTTTAGCACAAATGTTATCAACTCACAGTAAAAATGCTGAAACCAGTATATAATCTGCACTCGGTGCATTGTCGGCAGTACAGATGGTGAGCTTGGTTGACAGCCATGTGGGTCGCCCAGTGTATCTTCCTTCCAGATACACAAGTATTGTGGTGTGATTACTTTCATGATTCTTTTCAAGTCAAGTCAAACGTTTATTTATTAAGTGCTTATAATGTATTGTAGAATATGAATACAAGCAGAAGGAAAAATAGTCCCAGCCCTCAATGACTTTACATTCCAATGGGGGAAGATAATCCATAAAAAGAAGCTGGAAGGGGGAGAGGTGGAAGGCAGATGAAGGTACTTCGCACGTGGACATTGTAGAGAAAATCAATCAGGACAGTCAATGAGGACAATCAGGAGGGCCACCTGGAAAAAAAAAGAACACAAAGCATTGTTATATGCCAAAGATACCTTGTTTTAAGATTTTTTTGCAGCTTTGTATCAAAAAGGTCTAAATTTTGCTTTCCAAGCAGAGGTCTGGGTTGAAACTTCACAAGGTTTTCATTTTCTTTTTTTTAATGCCACAAAAAGCTAGATTCAGATCCAACTTTTCCATGAGAAATTATTCTCCTTATAAGTAGAGCAACCTTCTGTTTAAAGAAACTCTATTTTGAAACCTTTTGTAAGAAGAGCCAAATTCTGGGTTAATTTTTGTGTAAATCTCAATTTTTATATGTTGAGTTTTCTTAAAACAAAGTAATACATTCTTTCTTTTCCAGTCTTTTATGATTTAGGAGAATAACAGCCATATGACTCTTCCTCTTTGGTTTGGACAATTCCTAATTATTGTAACAAACCACAATCCCAATGACATACCCAAGCAAAGTTGTTCAGTCATTCCTTATCTATTAATGTATAGAACGTAAAACATGCCATATCAGCCAATCAGCTAGCATTTATTTAGCATTATGTGTGCCAGAAATACCAAGAAAATTAAAATTACAGTCCTTGATCTCAAGGTTGTTCAGTCATTTTCAGTTATTTCTGACTCTTCATGATACCATTTGGGAGTTTCTTGCCTGAGATCATGGAGTGGTTTGCCATTTCCTTCTCCAGCTCATTTTACAGTTGAGGAAACTGAGGTAAAAAGGGTTAATGACTTGACCAGGGACTCAAAATCGGTAATTGTCTGAGGCCATATTTGAACTCCCAGCACTCTATCCACTGCGCCACCTGGCTGCTTTCAAGGTCTTTACACTTTATTGGAGGAGACAATGCAAGTAACTGTGTGTGTATGTGTGTGTGTATATACATATGTGTGTGATACATCACAGAGGATGAATCTTTTAGGGTGGGATGGAGAAGGAGAGCACAGAAGGTCTCCTACAGAAAGTGAGGTTTGATCTGGGTCTTAAAAGAAGCAGAAAACCTAGGAGGGGGAAGAGGTAAGGATGAACTTTCCAGGTCTGGGGGTCAGCCAGTATGAGTAGGCCAGTGTAACTGGATGATAGAATGAGTGAAAGAAAGTATAAGAAGATTAGAAATATAGAAAGGGGTCTAATGCTAAATTAAAGATTTTATATTTGGTCCTGGAGGTAATAGGGAACCACTGGAATTTATTTAGTAGGAGAGTGACATGGATAGATTTTTGCTTTAAGAAAATTACTTTGAATACTGAGTGGAAGCTGGATTAGAGTTGGAGAGACTTAAGGCAGGAAGATTTTTTTTCAAAAAAGAAATAAAAA
Source organism: Pseudochirops corinnae (assembly GCA_028646515.1). Taxonomy (NCBI): domain Eukaryota; kingdom Metazoa; phylum Chordata; class Mammalia; order Diprotodontia; family Pseudocheiridae; genus Pseudochirops; species Pseudochirops corinnae. Next base: position 6,495 of record JAQQSV010006758.1, read on the forward strand.
CCTGTAAAAAGAAATAAGCACAGTCAAGCAAAGCAAATAGTCATATTGGCATCATCCAGATGTGAGTATCTTATTCTGCATATTAGTTCATCATTTCTCTGTTAGGAGGTCAACAGCCTTCTTTGTGTTTGGACCTCTGGAATCATGGCTGATCATTTTGTGGATCAGAGTTCTTAAGTCTTTCAGAATCACTCATTTTGATAATATTCATGTGGTAGTATAAATTCTTCTCCTGGTTCTGCTCATATAACTTTGTAGCAGTTCACTTGAGATATTCCCAGATTTTTCTGGAATTCTCTCTTTTTTTACAGCATAATAGTATTTTATTATATTCATTTAACTTAATTTGTTCAATCATTCTCCAATTGATGAGCAACAACAAGGAGACTAAATGAAGACTATTGTAGTAATCTAGAGGTAAGGTGATAGCCCAGTCAATCAATGTGCCAGGTACTTTGCTAAATTCTGGGGGTACAAAGAAGGGAATAAAACAGCCTCTGCCTTCAAGGAGCTTATGAACTAATGGGGGAAGATAGTGCGTAAAAAGAAGCTGAAAAGTGGGGTGGGAGTAGGAGGGGAAGAGAGTGCAGCAACATGATTAGGTCTGCAAGAGTAGAGCCAGGTGGGAAATTATGAAATGTCTGTGCTAGGTGTCCTAATTAAATGGAGAATGTGGGAGTAATTTCAAATATCCACACTCTACCCTCTCCAATCTGAGCTAAGAAGGGACCCCAAGAAAAGGAGTAATAAGAAGGTATGAATTTCAAAGTTGATGTGATCTTCTGGGAAGATGAGTTTGTGGAGAATTTGATGAAGTCCAGAAGTGCAGTCAGGTGAGAAATGAACTGAAACAAGAGTAGTGGCTATGTGAGAAGTGAGATAGATGTGTATTATAGATGTGTAAAAGGAAAGACCACAAGATTTGATAACAGAATGGGCATGTGGGATGAGTAAGTGTAGAAAGTCAACCAAGGTTGAGAACCTAGATGATGAATAGGAGAATTATGGTGTCCTCAACAGTAAGAGAACATTTGGTAGGATAGGGAGGTTTGGAATGGAAGATGATGAATTACTTGGGGCATATTCAGTTCTAAGATGGCTGTAAGTCATCATCTAATTTAAGATGTTAAAAAGGCAGTTGGTAATTTCCAAAGTGTATTTGATTACATAACAGTAATAGTTAAGCCTTCCTAATGCTGAACACAATGAAAAAATGAGCTTTACTCCATTGACAATGAAGGTTTTACTTAGAGAAAATATTTGCAGACTTCAGGCTAGAGTTAGGCCTTCGACTTTATATTTGCAGTATTTAGTTCAATTGTACTATCTTTTGAAAAAGTTTTATAGATATGTTTTGTTTTTATACTGTAAACCTTTACAGATTATCTCTCCTTTGTGAGAGCTCTCTTGTAACAAAGTAAAATAATTAAGTAAAACTAATAATGTAGTGACCTCATCTGAAAGTGCTTGTAACAATCCATGTCTGTAACACATCCTTCTACCTATTTTCTATTTTTTTTAAATTTAATGGAAACTTATGTTCTCTCTACCCTCTCTTCCCACTGGAAAAAAAAAAGGAAAACAAGTTCCTTACAACAAATATTAACAGTAAAGCAAAACGTATTCCTTCATTGGTAGTATATAAAACCATATCATTTTTTACCCCCTAAATTATCCCCTCTCTTTTAAGAGATAGTTAATAAATTTCATCATCAGTCCTCTGGAATCATGTGTGGTCATTGTATTAATCAAAGCTTTTACAACTTTGAAAGTTACTGTCATTAGTGATATTGTATAATTTTTAAATGTGATTGTATAAATCATTCTTCTGCTTCTATTTACTTCCTTTTGCATCAGTTCATAAAGTCTCCCCAGGTCTCTTTGAAATTGTCTACTTCCTCATTTATTACAGCACAACTCTGTTCTATTACATTTATTTTCCACAATTTATTAAACCATCCCTCAAAATGATTTTATTTCCAGTTTTGTTTTGAGTGTTTTGCCACCACAAATATGTGTGTGTATGTATGTGTGTGTTTACAATAAGACCTTTTTCTTCTTTCTTTGATTTCTTTGGGGTATATGTAGGCCTAGCAGTTTTATGGCTGAATGAAAGGGCATCTACTGTTAAGTATTTTTTTTAATAATTCCAAATTAAATTTCTTTCCAGAATGGTTGAACCCATTCACAGGTCCAACAAGAGTTCATCAATATTTCTCTTTTCTTATAGCCCCTCCAAAATTTGTCATTTTCATATTTTGTCACCTTTTTAAATCTGATGTGTGTAAGGTAGAATCCCATAACTGCTTTCATTTTCATTTCTCCAATTTGTAGTGGTTTGTAGCATTTTTTAAAATATTGCTATAGATAATCTTGCTTGCTTACCATAAGAACTACCTATTTGTAGCCTTAAACCATTTATTAATTGAGAAATGATCTTTTTTCTTCTAAATTTGAATTAGTTCCTTATAGGTCTTAAGAATGAGACCTTTACAAGAGAAACTTCCTGCAGATATTTTTCCCAATTAATCATTTCCCCTTTCATCTTAGCTTTATTAGATTTTGTTTGTGCAAAAACTTTAATTTTATGCAATCAAAATTTTCCATTTTATCTATGTTATCCTCTTTATTCGGTCATGACTTCTTCTCCTATCCATAGATCTGCTAGGTAATTTATTTCCACATTTCTCTAATTTGTTTATGATGTGACCCTTTATGTCTAGGTCAGATATCCATTTGGAGCTTATCTTTGTATAAGATGTGAGATGTTGCTCTAAATCTAATTTCTTCCATACTGCTGTCCAATTTTCCAGGCAGTTTTTGTCAACTAGAGAGTCCTTGTCCCAGTAGATGGGCTCTTTGTAGTTATCATATACTAGGGAGTACTAGATACATTTGCTTCAATAAATTGTGTAGCTATTCTGTTGCACTGATCCATTTCTCTATTCTTTAAGCAATACCAAATTGTTTTGAGAATTCCTGCTCTGTGGTATAATTTGAAATCAGTCACTGTTAGGCCCACTTTATTCCCACATCTTTTTTTTTTATTTCCTTTGAGTTTCTTGACCTTTTTGTTTCCCCTTGAATTTCATTATTATTTTTTCTAGTTTTATAACATAATCCTCTGATAGTTTATACTTGTTTTTATATAGTTCTTGTGTGTATCTTACAAGGTAGACTTCAAGTACTTTCTACATTTTGTACTAATGGTAGATGGAGTTTCTCTTCCTATCTCTTCCTGGTGGGTTTTATTAATATTATATAAAAATCCTGATTAATCAATTTGATTAAAAATAAAAGAGAAGAAAATCAAATTACCACTATAAAAATGGAAAAGGAGAATTCACAACAAATGAATAAGAAATAAGGGATATTGTTAGAAATTATTTTGCCTAACTATGTGTAAATGTATTTACCACTATATGAAACCAACAACTGAAATGAAAGAGATGAATATGTATTTACAAAAATATTAAATCCAAATTCAGAGAACCTAAAATGGAAACTTTAAAGAACCCAAGATCAGAGGAACAAATTTAATAAAACATATCTGAACTTCCAAAGAAAACACTCCAGGACCAGAGGCATTCACAATTGAATTGTGTCAAGCATTCAATGAACAATTAATTCCAATATTGTGTAAACTGTTTGGGAAAATACCAAAAGAAGGTATCCTACGAAATTCCTTCTGTGACACAGGTATGACCTTGATACATAAAGGTAGAGTCAAAACAGGAAGAGAAAACTATAGAACCTCAAGGAACACAGATTCAAAAAGATTTTTAAGTAAAATATTAGCAAAGAGATTAAAGTGACACATCACCAAAAAAAATTATACACTATGATCAGTTTAGATTTATACCAAAAATACACTGTTGAGATAATGTTATGAAGACTATCAACTTAACCATATTCATAACAAAAACAACAAAAGTCACATGATTATGTTGATAGATGCAAGGAATAAGCCTAGGCAAAGAAGAAACAAAATCATCACCTTTTATAGATGATATAATAGTGTACTTATTCAACTAAAAAAATTAATTGAAATAGTATCTTCAACAGATTTGTAGGACAGAATATAAATCCTTCCACTTATCATTTCGATATATCACTTATACATGTATGTATGTATGTGTGTGTATAATATCAATTATATAGTATTGTACTGCCATGAAGCGATCTCGTAACATACCTTTCACACAAAGACACATTTTGACTTGATTTTTAAATTAGGTTAGATTAAGACTAAACCTTGAAACCACCAGGGATTGTGACATCTGTCATGCATTTCTTCTCCATATCCTGATGTCTTAGTGGTTGTTGCAGGTCTGATGTATAATAAATATAATGTGACCATACACTGTCATTACCTTTTTCCAGATAGTGGTTGTAAAATTTCTGGGTTAGTCCTTTAGCTTTATGGGTATGAAGGGTAAGCCAGCTAATGTAGCCATGCCAATGAAATTTTAATAGCTAGTTCCACAAGGCCAAAGGCCAACAGACTATAGTTAGGAACACTTTGCTTTATGAAGCATAGGCCATATTGATAGATGAAGGTTCAGATGAGGAATGAAATCCTAACTGGACTGTGGTTATAGTGTGGAAATTCTTAATTCAATTTCATTCTGGATTCAGAAAAATATTGAATCTCAGGATCCTTAGGATAGAGAGGCTCTGTGTATTGAACTTGCAAGAAATATATGAGCCTTGTCCTCCTTTCCTAACCCCTTCCAATAAATTTGCATGTCAAAAGTTATCACATTTATACCTATATACTGCTGTCCATTGTTGTCTGTGCTTGAAGAGGATATAAAAATATAGAACCTTGTAATTTTAGCTAGCTTCTGCTCAATACTTTTCCACCTTGGAAACTCTGAATTTTGTCTTTTCACAGTCCATCTTATTTACTTTCTTTTTTTACAATACAAGCCATGATTTTTTTTTGTTAGTTTCTTCATCTTGTTAAATTTCCAATTCTCCTTTGAGCTAAGTGCCTCGGTGATTTTAATTTTTCATTCTAGTTGGGAAGTGGAATGACCTCCTTTTTTTCATTATTACTATTATAGGCCTTTATTCAGAATGATATTTTTTATGATGAGCAGTGTTGGGCCTATAATGGAATTGCAGAGTGGATAGTATAATATACAGATATTGACTTCCATTAAGCCCAGTGGTGTGATAGCTGATAATATTTATATATTTATTATGTATTATACATTCTAGCTTGTGTTGATTTGCAAAGTTAAGCAAATAACTTATTCCCTCAGTGAGGGAAATTAGCACCATAATGTGGATAGATAGGGAAAGGAAGAATTTGAAGAACAGGGACATTTATCTAAGCAGAGCAGACAGTGGGAAATGATGAAAATAAATGTAGAAAGGTATATTAAAAAGCTGAAGTACAGATTACTTTCTGATCAAGTGAATTTACAATTATTTGTTAGGCATTTGTTTCTTAACTGGAAGAGAATTTTGTGACTGATGGTACATTCACAGAAGGCATGAGGGAGAGATTTGAGCTAGTGCTAGAAGTGCCCAGAATGTACAGAATTTGTTTTGCTATCTGACTTTAATAATTTTATTCTCAGCTGTCAAACATGTCTGCAAATGTTTGTTTATAGTACTAACCTGTTTTTGAGTGTGTGTTCCTGGAAGGGCTGGGGCATGGATGGAGTTAATTAGTATGAAAATGTAAGGGTAGCTTGTTTTTCAAATCATTTAAAAATCTGATTGTTGTTCATCACCTTCCCCTCCTCCCCCATGTAATCCTGATTACTCTGTAGTTGTGTTTATGGTTGTCCAAAGCAGCAAGATGATTTTCTCATACTTATTACAATAAAAATGCTCACGTAGAGTGCCAACCAAAGGCTTATTTGTTTAATTAGGGTTCTCTTCTCCCCTTAATATGCCTGCACAACTCCCATTAACATTAATGTGAATTACACAAGTGCACTGAAGAAGAATAGACCCCTTTGTCTCATTACTTCTCTAAGATAATGAGGTTTAGATTTGCTAACAGATCAGAACAAAAAAAGTCCAATGGGGGGTGGGGATGGACTTAACTTTTAAAGAAACCAGAATGCTAAAAATAAATTTCATAGGCTATAAACTGTAAGGTATATACTAATAAATAAACCCTATTTGCATTTAAGGTGAAATATAATCATTTAACTACTGAATTAATAAAATACAAAAGATTTCTTAATGGAGCTATTTACATATTCACATTAAATAACCAATATAATATATTAACAACAGTTTTTATTCATCTATGTAGACAAACATGCTTAAGCTCTTTGGGAGAATGTTTGCTTCATTTGCGTTGTACAGTGTCCGGCACAATGTCATGTCCTTGTAGGATGGTTAATAAATACTGTTAGATAATGACATCTACCATTTTAATAACTTGCCCTGGAAAATGGAAATGGTGCTTTGTTTTTCACCTTTTATCTGAGAATTTCAGCCTAATTTATAAGCATTAGGATCCTTTGTAGATAAACAGTGGCAAGAAATAGCTTCTGCTATGGTTAGAGGGAAGAAAACATTGAGAAGGTAAACAGGTTGCCTAAAGCCATACTGAAATGATAATAGCCAGGAAACCCAGTTCTCTTTGTTGCTTCAGCATTATTATTTCAGCAGTCAGAGCACTCTAGCTGTCTGCTAAGCTGCTTTCTGTATCACCACAGCCCTATAGGCTTCACTGTCTTTTGAAAGAAGATATGTAAAACCATCTTTAGGAGAATATGATAAGCGCGATGATTACAGGGTCCAGGGACCTTTAGTCTGTATAAAGGACTGTTTTATTTTTATCTTCATATTCCCAGAACCCAGCTCTGTGCCCAACACCCAATAGCAGCTCAATAATGCTTGTTGAGTGGATGGCTAGATGGATGAAGAGGGTATGGCAGTTTTCTTTACTATGTTCTAATAGCTCTTGAAAAGAAACTAGAAATATAGCATTTTCTTCAGATTGTCAATCAAGGACTATTATCTCGATCATGCCAGTTAATAAGCTACCTGCACATTAGTGGCCTAGAAAAAAAGTTGACTAATAATGAAAAATAACAACGGAAATTCAATCCTGGATTTTCAACTTCACGATGAACATCTACTCCTGTTATCATGCCATTTCCTTAGAATCATTGTGTCCAAAACTAAACCCATCATCATCTTCCCTAAATTCCCCTATTGGGATCAATAGAACCATCATCACCTCAATCCCTGGGGTCTGAACCTAAAAGTTATCTTCTACCCCTCCCCATCTCATCATCACCATGTTCTCTATTGAGTTTTTATATTTTTTTTTTACATTGATTCCCTCTTCTCCATTTCTATTATTACCACCCAATTCAGGCCATCATCCTTTCTCACCTAGATAATTGTAATAGTCTCTTAACTGATTTTAATACATCATACAGAATTTGGATCTAGAAGAAATCTTAGGGATCATCTTTGTCCCCCAGACTCTCTGCTTTCCATTCCATCCTTCATATTACCCCCTGATTCATTGAAAACATAGCATTAGTGTTTCAACCTTGACCAAGGCCTTAAGTGGTGGAATGCCATGCACCAGCAGATTCCCAAAAGAATGCTACTGTGAACAGCTTTTAGGGTTCAGATTACACGGTATAGTGAACACTCTGTTTATTCCATTACAAATCAAGGCAAACATTCACAATATATTCAATATAATATT
>JAQQSV010006759.1:0-14192 GCA_028646515.1 Pseudochirops corinnae
CCGGCTGCTGTAGCTCTCAGGAAGATGCTGGGACTCTTCCTAATTACTTCTGTCTGACTGGATAGTGAAGACTTCAAGACCGAGGCCCAAGACCGCGATCCGGATCCAGGCCGCTCAACGCAAGAGCACTGGCCTGAGAATAATCGCTCAGTCCCCCTGCTGTCTGCAGGCCGCGGGTGGGAAGCTACAACATGGAGGCGGGTGCAAAACCTCTGCCTTTCACTTTTCCGATCTGAAGGCCTTTCCCGCCGGACTGCTTATCTCCCCCTTTCGCAATCCCCACTCACAGCTGCTGCTAATCTGCTCACCTGAGAGGCTCCTCCGCTCCTCCCATCCATCTGCCCCCAGGGCACAGCCGCAGCTTCAGGGCAGGCTGGTTTTGGTTCGCAGTGCTGATATGGTTCCTCGTAGCCGAGCTGACTTTAGTGCGAAGTATCTTTGTTTGCATTTTGGAGTTCTAGAATTGGTTTAGAGTCCTGTTTTATGGGTATTTTGGGGTGGCTACGTGAGAGCTGCGATATGTTGCTGCTGCTACGCCACCATCTTGGCTCTGCCCCCCCACTTTCATCCTTTTTGTTCCCAAAAAAAAGGAATCTAAAGTTGGATTGCTTTGCTTGCTGTGCTTCCTTTGCTTCCTCATGTTGCCAGTCAATTAACTTGACTATTAAGCCACAGTATATCTCTGCTTCCATAAGGGAGAGTTTTGTCCCAAAGTGCCGGGGTTTTCACAGCTACCAGAGCCATTTGGAGCCCACCATCTCTATAGCCCCCACCAAATTTGGCACACTCATCATGGACGTCTGGACCACCACCCAAGACTATGATCCCAATCCAGGCAGGTTAAAGCAAGAGTTTTTAGCCTCTGAATGGTCACTTGGCCCCCCTGCAGTCTGCAGGCCAAGAGCTCTGAAGCACCCACGTGGAGGCGGCTGCACGACCACTGCTTCCACTACTTCTGGCTCTGGGGGCAGAGGCCTGGACCCACTCCTCCATCCCCCTCCCCAAATTCATCCGAGTTCCACTGACCTTTCACTTTGTCTTTGGTATTTATGGGCTGATAATTCCAGATAGTGCCACAGCTGCTGGTGATCCACTCTCCAGCATGCTCCAGCCTGCTAGTTGGGCCTCCCTGGGGCTAAAACCACGGGGCTGGCCTTGGCTCCCAGTGTACTTTGATGAACCCTTCCTGTCAGCCTGCTGGGCTGCCTTCAGCAGGAGCTTTGTTTCTCCATCACTTTGTGGTTTCTGGAGCTCTAAAATTTGTTTAGTCATATTTTATAGATATTTTAGGTGGCTATGGGGGAGCCACAGAGTTTCTTTACTTTTACACTGCCATCTTTACTCTGCCCCCTGCAATTCTTTTTTTGAAAATTAGTTGTTTATATACTCTTACACTTCTCAGTTGGGGAATGGTGTTTGGTCCTTTGTATTTCATTAAGTTATCTTGTATACAGCAGATCTGAATCACTATTATTTGTTACAAATTACTCACTGCAGCCTCACTAAAAGGTGATTTAATATTAAGTACAGAGTAAGACAAAAATAAATATGCGAGGAAAAACTCAATATAATAATTCAAGTAGGTGCTTCCACAGCTGATGTATTTCAGAAAGTAATGGTTAAAATGGAAATCTACTTTGTAATTAATATTTAATGAAGTTACAAATTTAAAGTGTGATGTCAATAATAGTCATGTAACTAACAAATTTTGTGACCAATTAGAACCACCATGAACCCAATCGAACATCAGTATTTTCTCACTGACTCCTATCCCAGAATTCATGATAACACCATTCTTAGGATACAGATTTTTTTTTAAGCAATTGATGAATGCTATTAAACTGAAAGCCTTAATCAGAGTATCTAAGTGTTGTATTTTCATAGTTCAGTTTGCAAGGTATCATGGAAATAAAGATTAATATATTTTTATCTAAGATTGAGTCTCCCTGTCTGTCCTAGAGTGAAAGGGCTATGCTAAAAATAGAGATAGATGATTGATAGATGATAGGTTTCTATATAGATCTATATCTATATACACATCAATATAGAGATGATAGTGTATATATAGATTTATTTTTCTATATAAATCAGTAACATATAGATAGATCTCTCCATATAGATATATGTCTATATTAAATAGATATTAATAGATATATTAAATAGATATTAAATAGATAAAGATCTGTCTGTCCACATCTTTTTAAAAAATCTAATATCTGGAGCAGTGTTCGCATTGGTGACCCCTCATTTTGAATCCATGTTTTATAATTTGCACACATATGCATACACAAAGACCCACAAAACTAAGCTTGCCAGGGTTGAATTAGTATTGTAATTGCTAACATTTACATAGTGCCTACTGTGTACCAGGTGTTCTACCAAGTCTTTTAAATTTATTATCTTATTTTAATCTTCACAACAATCCTAGGAGGTAGATTTTATTAACACCTCAATTTTATAGTTGAAGAACCTAGGCAAACAGAGGTTAATTGACTTAAGCAAAGTCATAAAGCTAGTATCTAATGGTGAACAACATCTATGTATATATGTGTGCGTATGTATGTATGTATGTATGTATATGTGCATATATATGCATATCTGTATGTGTGCATAAATAGAGGGATATATATATGTGTATACATATGCATACGTATATATATATATATATATAAATAAATAGATATTTGTGTGTATATTATGTGTGTGTGTGTGTGTGTGTATAAAATAATTTTGTTGATGGACATGACATTTCAAAGTCTTCAATTCCTACTATTCTAACCTAGGCTTGTTCAGGCTTCCTTAAGTAGCACAATGCCTTCCTCCTCCTAGGAGTTCACCATATTGGAGCTGGATGTAGTGGGGACAGTAAATTGGAATTATCCTTACTGCAGCTCAGATTTTCAAAGTCAAAAAATTTACCAATCCCTGGCTGCTTTACTACCAGAATTTTTAAACATACGCCTTCACCACCCAGGAAGATTTTTTTTTTCCAAATTTATAATGGAATAATTTACTTCATGTTCATCCACAGATAGGCTGCCTTGAAGATTCATCTGACCCTAGCCATATCATATCTCAATCTGTATGATAAAGCTGTAATTATCAAATCAATCTGGTACTGACTAAGAAATAAGAGTGAAAGATCACTGGAATAGATTTGGTACAAACTACATTATACTAAAAGACCATAGTAATCTAGTACATGATAAACCCCAAAATCTAATCTTTTGGAACAAAACTCATTATTTGCCAAAAACTTCCGGTAAAACTGGAAAACAGTATGGTAGAAACTAGGTATAGACCAATGTCTCATACCATATATCTAGATAAGGTCAAAATGGATATGTGATTTACATCTAAAGGATGATACCATAAAGAAATTAAGAGAGCATAGAATAGTTCATTTGTGAGATCTATGGAAAAGGGAAGAATTTAAGGTCAAAGAAAATAGAGAGCATTATAAAATATAAAATAGATAATTCTGATTGTATAAAATTTAAAAGTTTTGCACAAAGAAGACCAATACAATCCACTTTAAAAGGAAAGCAGATTATATGATGATATATTTAGAGATTCCTACAAAATCAAGTAAAAAAAACTACTTGAAATAATAAATAGCTTCAACAAAGTTACAGGATATAAAATAAACCAACATAAATCTTCAGCATTTCCATATACTACTAACAAAGCCCAACAGCAAGAGATAGAAAGAGAAATTCCATTTAAATTTACAGAAGACATTATAAAATATTTGGGAGTTTACCTGCCCAAACAAACCCAGGGACTATATGAACACAATCACAAAACACTTTTCTCACAAATAAAGTCAAATATAAAAATTGCAAATAACTTCAGTTGCTAGTGGGCAGACTGAGTCAATATAATATAAATGAAAATTCTACCGAAATTAATTTACTTATTCAGTGCCATACCAATCAAATTACCAAAAAAAATATTTTTAGAGCTAGGAAAAATATCAAAATTTATCTGGAAAAACAAAAAGTCTAGAATATCAATGGAATTAATTAAAATATATGCTAGAGAAGGTGGCCTAGTCATACCAGATCTTAAATTGTTTTATAAAGTATCAATCATCAAACTCACTTGGTACTGAATAAGAAATAGAAGGATAAATCAGGTTAGGTACACAAAACACAGTAGTCAATGATTATAGCAACCTACTGTTTCAAAACCCAAAGACCCCAGCTTTAAGAATAAGATCTCACTATTTGTCTTTTTTTTTTGAGGGGGGAAGGCAAGGTAATTAAGGTTAAGTGACTTGCCCAAGGTCACACAGCTAGTAAGTTTTAAGTGTCTGAGGTCATATTTGAACTCAGGTGCTCCTGAGTCCAGAGCCAGTGGTCTGTCCACTGCACCACTTAACTGCCCCAAGAACTCAGTGTTTGACAAAAACTACTGGGAAAACTGGAAAATAGTATGGCAGAAACTGGGCATAGACCACCATCTGACACCATTTACCAGAATAAACTCCAAATGGGAGCATGATCTAGGTATAAACACTGATACTATAAACAAATTAGGGGAGCAAAGAATATTTTATCTGTCAGATTTATGGAGAGAAAAAGACTTTATGACAAAACAAGAGGTAGAGGACATTATGAAATGCAAAATGGATAATTTTGATTACATTAAATTGAAGTTTTTTTTTTTCACAAGAAAAGTCAATGCAACCAATATTAGGAGGGAAGCAGAAAACTGGGAAATAATTTTTACAACCAGTATCTCCAATAAAGGCCTCATTTCTAAAATATATAGAGAATTGAGTCAAATTTATAAGAATACAAGTCATCCTGCAATTGATAAGCGGTCAAAAAATATGAACAAGCAGTTTTCAGATGAAGAAATTAAAGTTCTCTATAGTCATATGAAAAAGTGCTCTAAATCACTATTGATTAGAGAAATGCACATCAAGACAACTCTAAGGTAACACATCACACCTGTCAGATTGGTTAACATGACAAAATAGGAAATTATAAATACTGGATAAGATGTGGGAAAATTGGAAACTAATGCATTGTTGGTGGAGTTGTGAACTGATCCAAACATTTTGGAGAGCAATTTGCAACTATGCCCAGTGGGCTATAGGAATGCTTACACCCTTTGACCACTTTTATGGCTGTATCCCAAAAAGATCATACAAATGTGAAAAGAACCCACATGTACAAAAATTATTTATAGCAGCTCTTTTGTGGTGGCAAAGAAATAGAAATTGAGGGAATGCTCATCAATTGGGGAATTATTGAACTAGTTGTAATATATTAATGTAATAGGATATTATTGTACTATAAGAAATTATAAGCATGCAGATTTCAGAAAAACTAGGAAAGATTTATATGAACTGATGCTGAGTAAGGGGAGCAGAACCAGGAGGACTGAGTGTTGTAAACTAGTGATGCAAGAAAATCATGAAAAATGAATCGACAACTTGCTAAAGGAAATCCCCCCAAAATATTGAACAAAATAACATCTTAAAAAGTAAATTAGCCCAAATGGCAAAAGAGGCCCAAAAGGTCAATGAGGAGAAGAATGCCATATAAAATAGAACTAGCCAAATGGAAAAGGAGATCCAAAAGCCCACTGAAAAAAATAATTTCTTCAAAATTAGAATGGAGTAAATGGAAACTAATGACTTTATGAGAAATCAAGAAATTATAAAATGGAAACAAAGGAATGAAAAAGTATAAGACAATGTGAAATATCTCAATGGAAAAGCCATTGATCTGGAAAATAGATCCAAGAGGGATCATTTAAAAATGATTGGACTTCCTGAAAGCCATGATCAAGAAAAGAGCCAAGACAACATCACAGTTACAGCTACATTGTGCAATGACTAATTTCTATAGAGTTGGCTCTTCTCAGAAAGGCAAGGTTCTAAGGTACTCCAAAAGGTTCATGATGAAAAATGCTATCCATATCCAGAGAAAGAATTATGGAGTCTGAATGCATATCAAAGCATACTATTTGTTCTCTTTCTTTTTTGTTTCTTCTTCCTCATGGTTCATTCCGTTGGTTATAACTCTTCTTTGCAACATGACTAATGTGAAAATATATTTAATGTCAATGTATTTGTAAAGCCTATGACAAATTGCATGCTCTCTTAGGGAGGGGGGAGGAGGACTAAGGGCAGAGCTAATGATTTTAGGTACTGAAAAGAGCACCAGGAGTTCAGGATTCAAGGGTCATTGCTACCATTGAATGTGTGTGAACTTTTGTAAGTAAGTAAGCATGTGACTTTTGTTAAGTCACCTTCTGGGCTTCAATTTCTTAAATGAAGGAGTTGGACTATGTCTTTAACATCCCTTCCTACTTTGACATTCAGTTCTGCAAGCTTTTGAGTTAAAGAAAATGATTTTCCTCATCTGTGAATAAATCAATCAATAAATATGAGTATTACAATTTCCTACCCTACTGTTTGTTCTGAAGAATTGCTATTTACAACACAGAATGATGGTATAGGGGAAATGAAATTAGCATTTTTAAGGACCTACTATAAAGGAGAAACCTGGAATCATAGAATGTCTGTTAAATGTTCCTCTGTCCCTCTCTAACAATGGTGGGTAGGAATGAGGAGGATTAAAGCAAAAATCACTAACTCCTTTGAAGGTGTAAGCTATTGGATCCCTTCCTAAAAGTTTGAAGAATTATGTTTCACTGCTTGATTCCCTTTCATGTTAAATGTTTTCATGTTTTAATTAAATATTTTAATATTGAATCTACATGTCTTTTGTATGGTTTAAATAGACAGAAAAATTTCGTAATATGTGGTAGCATGAACTCTATGAACTGAAAAGCTGATTAACAACAGCAAAAATATCATTGAACCTGGGAATAATTAGGGATGTTGCTTTTGTAAAGACGGCGTTGTATAGTGCTACGGCTCCTAAACCTAGCTTCAAACCTTAGTTCTGATACTTACCAGCTATATTACCCTGTGCAAGTGATTTAGCCTCTATGAATCGATATTATCCTGCCTCAGAAAGCTGTTGTGAAACTCAAATGAGATAGGGTTTTTGACATATTTTGCAAACCATAAAGCCCTATGTAAAAAGCAGGGCTCATTATTTTTAAATTGGTTGATATTTCCAAACATAACTACTAGTCTATGAGATTTGACTTTTTAGAAGATATGTCAATCATATTAAAAACCCCAGTTAGATTTCAGAAATTCTAAACCACAACTTTGATTTCCTATGTTAGCAAAAAACAAACAAAAAACAAAAAGTTAGATTCTGATGATTTCCAAAGCAACAGAGAACACAGTATAAGATCGTGAAGTGCAAATAAACTTCCCTTAGTATCTAAGCTACTAAACCATCTGTCAGCAGCTCAACACCTTAGTGTCACCTTAATATGTTTAAATGGATCGAGGGAGCTGAAAGACCATGTCAGACCTTTGATTGTTAAACACAGGATTCCTGGGCTGGAATGACAACACTGACAAGCTCATGCCTTGAGCTTCCATATGCCAGTTGTAAAAGGAAATTGGATGAGTGGTCATGTTATTGAAACTCCAGTTTGTAGCAGAGTTAACTTTAAAATCCCCAAAGTTGGGTGACTCTAGGAGACAAATTTTCCATTGAGGAAATTAGCATATTGCAGGATCTAAAGCAGAATGGAAAAATGAAATGGTCTCTCCTTAATTTTTTTTTTAAATTTTACAAACTGTTTAAAAAATTGAGGGTGGCTGCTTTGAATTGTGAAATATAAAGAAGGCATCCAGTGAATTAGCCACAATGGCTAACCTACAGAGACTTTTTTCTAAATGTTATTTGCAAATATTGTGTAACTTTGGGGTTGTTTATAAACAGTTGGTTGAAAATAATCTTTTGTTCTTTCTGCTGTTGCAGAAACAGATTGCTGTTATACGACCACAACTAAACTGTGGAGTATGCAAATTTTAACGTCAATTCTAAGACTCTTCTGAATCATCTGGACAAAAAAGGACTGATTTTAACATTAATGAGACAAATAAACTGTGTATATCGTATTCCTCCCATTCACACTTCTTTCAACACTTATGTTCACTTAGTCTTATAAGAGTCATAAGAACTGTGAGACTGAGTGGAGGGTGGGCTGGAGTAAAGAAGCATCATTATACAATTGTAAGTTTTGCGTGTGTGTGTGTGTGTGTGTGTGTATGTGCACGCACATGTGTGTTTCTTTCAAAGAGTACTGTGATACTCCATTGCTACCCAGATATTCTGTCATGGACAGATGGATTTCAATACAGTCACTGCATAGTTAAAACTGAATTCTATTTGCATTGATACACTGTGACTAAAAATAAAAATCAAGAGATTTCTAACTTAAGTTTCTTTTTACAATGCTGAGCAAAAACTCTAACTCTGGTTACTCTGGAGGATATCACAACCTTCCCAACCGAAATTGTCTCCAGAATCTAAATGATAAACAAGAACTTGAGCTAATGATTTAAGTACTGATGTACTTAAGTACTGAAAAAAAACTAGGAGTTCAAGATTCAAGGCTCCTTGCCACCACCTAGTAAGCATGTGACTTTTTTAAAGTCACCGTCTGAGCTTCAATTTCAACCTCTCTTAGATGAAGGAGTTGGACTATGTCTCTATCATCCTTTCCTGCGTTGGCATTCTATAATTCCATGTTTCTCCTTTAAAAAAAAATGGTTTTCCTCATCTGTGAATAAATCGATCAATAAATAGGAGTATCACAATTTCCTACCCTGAAGTTTGTTCTGAAGAATTGCTATTCACAACACATAATAGGATGGTAAAGGGAGAAGGAAATTAGCATTTTAAGGACCTACTATGTGTCATACTCTATGCCAAGCATTTTATAAATATTATCACATTTTTATGGAAATATAGTCTCTTATTCATGACGTTTCAGAGCAAGGATTAATACTGAAGCAGCACCAAAAACTACAACAATAACAATAATAACATATCTAAATATGGCCACTTAAGTTTTCTGAAGCATTTCCAGACAGTAAAGGGTAAATGAGAGCTATTTGTAATTAACTGTTCAAATCCTAAAAACAAAACAAACTCCAGACACCTCGAGGGTTATATTGACATGAACAGGGTTAAAGAGACACACATTTATAGACAGTAGACTGAATATATCTTGAGGCTGTTTCTGTGTGAGTGCCCATAATCCCAGTCTGTGCACTAACTCTCTATGACTGCTTTGTGTCAAAGCAAAAGAGTAATTGACATGTAGTTAACATAGGCTGAAAAATGACCTTGACTTCCACTTGGTCCTTGGCTCAGCAGGATAGAGGAACTTAGCATTGTTCATTCTCTCTGAAAGATGGCAATGAAACAATCTTTCAGAGCAAACTCAAATGAAATACACATCACTTTCCCTTGAACAAACTGACCTATGACTCAGAGTCAGTGTTCTTAGTTTTCAGTGTTCTGAGTGTGTGTGTGTGTGTGTGTGTGTGTGTGTGCAAGGAAGGATTTTCATTTAAGATAATAAAAAAAACTAGAACATTGTACTTGTAGTAAAGTGCAATTTGGTTCATGTTCATTTTGTAACTTACTAGCTGTGTGACTTTGGGCAAGACACTGACCCTGTCTGAACTTGTTTCTTCAATTACAAAGTTAAAATCACACACACACACACACACACACACACACACACACACACTTCAAATGGTTCTTATAAGTAAGAATAACATGAGGAAATAAGTATGAAAGCATTGAGTAAATCATGAATAGCTTTTAAAATATATAGTATATTTGAGGAGCTCTGTATTTAATTCCTCAGACATTTAATTTGATTTCATATTTAGTGTGATATGGTTTCTTTCTTTAAAAAAAAAAAGAGAACAATTATCCTGGCAAGTAACTTTATGACATGAACCAGTGTCTATGGAAAAGAAAAACCATGCTACCATGTACATTTTTGTTTTCAGTTTGTTCCAGTAATAGGATCCTAGAAAAGGACGGAAAGTGAATTCTATACAAACCCAGCAGTTAATCATGTGACCTGAGGTCATTTTTGAGTCAATTAATAAATCAATAACCACTTCTTAAATACCTACTATGTGTCCAGCAATCAACAGGTCCTCAGTTTCTTATCTTTCTTGCCTTTAAGATCCCTTTTGGCTATGATATCCAAGGTTCTGTGTTTTTCTATCGTTCAAGAAATGTATCTACACTTGGAAAAAGATAACAAAATCATACTGACTGGGATTACTACAAATTTATATAACATAATGTTAAGTGGACCCTCCCTGCAGCAGGGCGATCCTTTGATCCTTTCCCTAATCAATTCACTAATCCACTTACTGTAAGAGATCATTGCAACTTTCTCATCCATTTTTAGACCTCTCACAGTTCCCTCTCTCCTAAGAACATTGTCCCATATTTCATTGAAAAAATTGAGACCATTTGCTCCTGGCAAGAGATCCCTCTTCTCCTCTCTTCTTCATCTTGTGTCACTTAGATGCCTTCAGTTCTTATCTTCTGCTTAACCCCTGGCCCACATGCAAATGTGTCTCTTCTCTTTGCCAAGGCAAGCCCCTTTACATGCATAAGTGGTCTCACTCAAGTCTATCTTCTAAAGCACACTGCTCACCTCTGTTATCCCCATTCTCTTACTTATCTTCAATCTCACACTATTTACTGACTATTTCCCTTAGTCTATAATCATAGTCATGTATCCCTCATCCTCAAAAAAATTAAAAAACCCAACACCTCTCACTTGATCCATCCATCCTCATTAGCTATCATCCTATATCTCCCCTCCATTTTGTGGTTAGCCTCTTTAAAGACATGTAAAATAGACCCTTCCATTTCATTTTCTCTTACTCTCTTCTTAACTTTTTACATTCTGACTTCCTACCTCATTATCCAATTACTCTCTTTAAAGTTACCAATGATCTCTTAATCAGCAATTTTATTTTCTAAAGATTCTTGTCCTCTCTAGGGCCTTTGACACTGTTCATAACCACTTCAATACTCTCTTCTCTCTAGGTTTTCATGACACTGCCTGACCCGGTTCTCTTGCTCCCTGTCAGAACACTGCTCCTCAGTTTCCTTCACAGGATTTTCATCTAGGTCATGCCTACTAAACCTGTATCACTCAATGATCTGTCCTGAGCTCTCACGTTTTTTTCCTCTATAACATTTCACTTGGTTCTCCAATAGCCTATTGGACATTTCAAACTAGATGTCTCATAGACATCTTAAACTCAAAACATCCAAAACTGAACTCGTCTTTCCCTTCAAACCTTCTCATCTTCAAAACTATCTCGTTACTCTTGAGGATATGACAATCTTCCCAGCATCCACACTCACAGCCTAGCTGTCATCCTTGGCTCTTCACTCTCTCTGAGCCCCTGATCCAATTAATTGACAAATCCTGTCCTTTCTACATTCGTAAAATCTTTTGTTTATTCCCTGTTAACACTTTTGTTACTGACACCATCCTGGTGCATGTCCTCATTACTTTCTGCCTGAACTATTGCCGAAACCTGTTGGTTGGCCTCCCTGACTCAAGTCTCTATCTAATCCAGTTCAATTCATTCTCCAGTCAGCTGTTAAAATGATCTTCCTAAAACTTGTATAAAACCATATTACTGCATACCACTATTTTGAGGACAAAATATAAAATCCTCTATCTTTTAAAGGTTCCCAAGACCTAGCCCCTTTTTTCATCTTGAGTATTTTTATACTTACTGTCCTCCACATATGTTGCTACCCAATAACACCGGTCTCCTTACCATTCGTTCTACTCTTTGGGGAAAAAAGATTTATTTTATTTGTTTATTTATAGGTGATGGAGAAGAAATCAACATCTCTTGACCTATATATTCATTATCCCATTCTTTATGAGTTTGGTCTCTATAAGACTCAAGTATATCTGATTAAAAGAGACAGACTTTCCTAGGCAAATTTCTAGAACACAAATTATATCTATACAGTCATTCAACTGGCAATGGTAAAGAAAATGTAGGCTATCTTTCTGTCTGTTCTCTTTTTTTTAAATTTTACTTGGTGAAAAGTTTTAGTATCGTTACTAGTAAGAGCATAGAATGTTGCCACAGGTGGGATTTAAGTAGGTGCTGACACCAAAAAGTTTACAATTATTTCGTATTTAGTCATCCCTGGATGGAGGAAGATGGGAATTCAGGCTTGGCCTCACTCAGGTATAAGTTCTTTCCCAGGATATACTGCCAACTTTGGAGGTAAAATACCATCTTCCTCTGGTCAAAGAGTGCTGCTGATCATTACTATGTAAGAACACAGCAACCCTTTAGCTCCTCTCATTGTAGATGGGTGTCATAGCTAATATAAAGACCCCAGCCTTAGCACTGACTCCATTCTTCACCACGATGGGACTATATAACTGGACAACATGAGGAAACATGCTCCCCTTGGAACCTGGTAGAAACAGTACTTGCTCTGCCTGATGTTGCCAAACTTTCTGAGAAAAACAAAACCAGCAACAACAAAATTGCCTCAATCCTTGATAAACACCAATCACTCTGATACCGAGTCTTTGGTTACCAGAATTCTATTCAGGACTGCAGTTTCATACATTAAATCTAATTAGAAGGTGAACACAGACTACGTATGAGTTGCCTTCTAGATATGCAAGTTTCCATCTTTATCTCAAGCCACGTAACTAGCACTGAGTGTCAGTCTCCTTTGAACAAGAGCTCCAGATATTTACCAACCCAAACGGCTCATCTGTTATCCTTGCTTCTTCCACCATCAGCATCCTGGACATTTGAGAGTGATTGAATTGATGCCAGTTTTCACCATTACAGATTTCTGGAGTCGAGGAGCCCTAGTCAACTAGGAGACTTTCCTCTTACTCTGGATATCAAAAATCATCCTGCTTTCTCAAACCTTGAGTCAGAGTCACCTCCTATCAAAATAAAAATGATCAAACTTGCAAAAACTTTCCATTCTCTCATCCCTGTTTATACACACAGTAATAACCCTATTACTACAATAATCTATTCTCTTTTGTTCTCCCCTTCTAGCGTGCCCTCTGGGACTGCCAATCCACTGTTAACTAACTTGCCTTCAGGTTATGCCTCTTCCTCTTACACATTTTTCCCCTTTTTTATTAATTAATTACTTAATTTTTAGTTTTCAACATTCACTTCCACAAGATTTTGACTTCTAAATTTTCTTCCTATCTCTCTCCTCCTCACACTTCAAGATGGTGTGCATTCTGATTATCCCCTCTCCCAATCTGCCACCATCCCATTTCTCTCTTTTTTTTTTTACTCAAGGTACAGATTTTTTTAATTTTTATTTTGTTTATAATTTATTTTATTTATTTTAGTTTACTTCATTCATTTCCATGAGATTTTGATTTACAAATTTTTTCCCCATCTTTCCCCTACCCCCTCCCAAAACATCCATCCCCTTGTATAACCCCTCCACCAATCTAATCTCTCCTATGTCCTCCCCCATCACTCCTCTAACTTTCCAATAGGGCAGGATAGATCTCCCTTCCACAGTGCCTGTGTATCTTAAGTTCCAGTTGGATATAGTTAATAATAATAGTATTAATAATTGTGTATATATATATATATATATATATACATATATATTTTTAACATTTCATTATAGAACTTTAAATTCTAGATTCTTTCACTTCCTCCCTCGTCAGCCACCCCCACTGGAAGAACAAGCCATCAAATACAGGCTGTACATGTGTAATTACACAGAACCTCTCCACAGAGGGCACATTGTGAGAGACTGATTACATGTCCCTCTTTCCTATCCACCCCTCCCCCATTCCACTCTCTACTCTATCCCTGTCCCTGTCCCTCTACAGAAGTGTGCACTTCCATCAACCCTCTCCTCTACCCTGCCTTCCCCTCCATCATCCTACCTCTCATCCCTATTCCCCTTATTTTCCTGTGTGGCAAGATGCCCAGTTTAGAATTTATGTGATTCCTTCCCTAAGCCAAGTTCAGAGAGAGTAAAGTTGACTCTTTCCCTTTTGCCTTCCTGTTCTCCCCCTCTATTGTAAAAATTTTCCTTTGTCTCTTCCATGAGATGCTCAACCCTATTCTGTCTCTCCCTGTTTCCTCTCAATCTAATCTTCTCTCACCTCAGTATTTCACCTTTTAGTATATTGTCCCTTCCTATTCAATTGATCTTATGCTCTCTATGTATTTATATATATATATATACATTCTCAGATATGTGCTTTATGCA
>JAQQSV010006760.1:0-14192 GCA_028646515.1 Pseudochirops corinnae
GTGTACAGGTATTTATAGACAGGGGCACAAGATCAGTTGGATTCGAAACAATGATATTTTAAAAATAAGAGAGAGGAATATAATGAGAGAAGCTAGGGGGAGACAAAATAGGGTAAATTATCTCATACAAAAGAGTTAAGGGAAAATTGTTGCAGTGGATGGGAAGAACAGGAAGGCAAAAGGGAATGGGTCAACCCTACTCTCATTGAATTTGGCTTAAGGAGGGAATAGCATTCACACTAAATTGGGTATCTTACCCTACAGGAAAGTAGGGGGAAGGGGATAAGAGGGTGGATGATAAAAGGGAGGGCAGATTGGGGGGAGGCGGAGGGTAGTTAGAAGCATACACTTTTGAAAAGGGACAGGGTCAAAGTAGAAAATAGAATAAGTGGGGGAGTGGGATAGGATAGAGGAAAATATAGTCAGTCTTTCACAAATATCCACTATGGAAATAGCTTGTGTAACTACACATGTACAACCTATATTGAACTGCTTATCTTCCCAGTAAGGGTGAGTGACAAGGGAAGAAGGGAAAGAATCTGGAATTTAAAGTTTTAAAATCAAATATTTTTTAAAAAATTATTTCTTTTACCTGCAACTGGGAAATAAGATAAACAGGTACTGGGATATGGAGATCCATCTTGCCCTACTGGAAAGTCGGGGTTGAGGGGCAATAGGGGGGGATATAGGAGAGAGCAGATTGGAGGAGGGGATATTCAGTATGATCACTGTTTTGGGATAGTAGGTAAGGGAAAGACAGGGAAAAAACTTGTAACTCAAAATCTTGTGGAAATGAAAGTTGTAAACTAAATATAAACATAAAATTTAAAAAAATAATTGGTTATTATAGTTTTACACATTATTTATATGCTTTTTGTTGTCATTGTTGTCTTTGTTGCCATAGTTGTTTCTGCCATTTAGACCTATCTATAACCATAAAAATAATATACCAAGATCTTATTTTTAAATGTCTTCCTTCATGGTTCTCCTAATCAGTTTCCTTTCCATCATGCAACTGTCAACTGTTTAGTATCTACAGGAAGCACTCCTTTGCTGTTTATCTGTTCCTGAGGAAGGGAAAAATAATTTATCAGCCTCTCAGATTTCTGTTCAATCAAAATTGGAATCCTAGTATGGCAGACATTACACTTACTTGCTTTGATGTTTGTTTTTCACTTTCCTCAGATGAATCCATGATTTCATTAGTGTGGTCATATACATCCACCAATGCATATCAAAAAATCATTATTTTTCATATCTCTTTGCAAGCTGTTAATGTAGAAGCTACCCCAAATCCTAGAAGCCTTCATGTGATTCTTTTTTACAAATAATTTTACTGCTATGTTTTTTTTTCTCCAATGTTTCCAATTATATTCTCAACTAGTCCCTTCCATATAACCATGGGGAAAAATTAAAAGAAGGAAAACAAAATTCAGCAAAACCAATGAACATATTGAACAAGTCTAATGTTATATACAGAGTTCCAAATCTCTGGTCCCCCCAGCTTTACAAAGAAGCAAGAAGACTCATCTTTTTATACGTTTTGTGTGCAGCCAGGTTTGGTTATAGGCATTTAACTGCTTTCATTTTCAATTGCTTCAATTCAATTAATCATTTTTTTCCCCCCATTTTCATTGTTTTAATCATGCTGATTTTGTTTTCCAGGTTCTTCTTATTTCATTTAGCGTCAGTTCATGTATGTCTTTCCATGCTTCTCTGTATTTATATTTGTCATTTCTTATAGCACTAAAACTATTCCTTTATATTTGTGTCCCACACTGTTTTAGGTATTTTTTCCTCAATTGATTGGCCTTCACTTTGATTCCAATTCTTTGCTTATCCATTCACAAAAGAAAAATTTCAAACCATTACTAACGTGTTTGTAAAATGCTCAAAATCATTACTAATAGGAGAAATGCAAATCAAAATATCCCCAATGTTTTACCTCTAATGGGTCAAATCAGCCAATGTAACAAAAAGCAAGGAAATTCAATGCGATTCTTGTCTTGGTAACTTGCGTAAAGCAGGAAGAGGTCATATACCAAGTATGTGCTGGAGATGGGATTTTAACCAAGGTGTTCCTGTTCTGAGGCCACTTCTCTAGGCCTTATAACACGTTATAGTTGCATTATTTTTGCTTTTTCAAAAGCTTTCTTATATCATCGTGACAGCTTATCTGTTTTTCAGTTGTCTCTATCTAACATATTATAATTGCATTGTTTTTGTTCTTGCAAAAGCTTTGCTATTTCATTTTGAAAGGTTACCTATGTTTTTTAAAGTTGTCTTTATC
The DNA here is from genome assembly GCA_028646515.1 of Pseudochirops corinnae. Lineage (NCBI taxonomy): Eukaryota > Metazoa > Chordata > Mammalia > Diprotodontia > Pseudocheiridae > Pseudochirops > Pseudochirops corinnae. The sequence continues at coordinate 2,291 of JAQQSV010006760.1, forward strand.
CCTTTATTGGTTAAGCACTAAGTTCCTAGTCATAGCTGTGAAAGGTCTTCTGTTCTAATTTTTTTTATGGCATATATGTTGGTCATATATACATTTTCAGTTTATTGTGATATAATGTATAAGTTATTGGTCCAAACTGATTTTTTTTTCTGCCAGACTGCTTTCCAGTTTTTGCCACAATTCTTATCAAATAGGTAGTTCTTTGCTAGATATTGTATGTATGTAAATTTATTATATAGCGATTTATCAAGATTAATTATTGTCATTCTTCCTTGGCTAATCTATACTAATAATCTACTTTTTATTATTTTTAACCAGTAGCCAAATTATTTTGATGACTAACTCATTTACAGAAGAGTTTTAGTTTTGTAATTGAAATTTTTCCTTTACTCCTACTTTTTTTACATTATCTTCCTTGACAGAAGGGATTTTTTGATCCTCCAAATGTATTTTGTTACTATCTAACTCTTTAAATTATCCACTTATTAATTTATTATTCAACTCAATCTGCAAATTAACTTTAGTAGCATGGTAATTTTTGTTATGTGATCATAACCCAGTCTTGAGCAACAAATATACCTCCAGGTGGTTAAGCTATAGGTGGTACAGTGGAGCACTAGGCTTGAGATCAGGAGAAGCCATCTTCATGGCCTCAGACACGTAATAGCTGTGTGACCCTGGGAAAGACACTCCATCCTCTTTGTCACAGTTCCTCATCTGTAAAATGAGCTGGAGAAGGAAATGGAATGGCAAGCCATTCCAATATCTTTGCCAAGAAAATCCTAACTGGGGTTAAAAAGCATCTGACAAGACTGAAAAATGATTGACGAACAACAAAAGTTAAGTAATTCTTTATTTCTTTAAGGAATAATTTGTAATTTATCTAATAAGAAAGACCAAAGACCATGAGTCAGAAAGTGAACTAATTGAGGAAGGAAGCTGAATATCCTGGATGTCTATAGCCAACAGCTACCAGAATTTTGATTAGGTGGTAGGTGTTGATTTTATGGACTTCAAAGGAAGAGAAAATACTTAGTGATGATGATAGGAGGAGAAATTGGAAATGATAGTGGGGAACAAGGAAAATTCCAACTCTCTCACTTTGACCAGTAATGAAAGTAGCACCAGTGCTGGAAAACGTGGCCAGGGAGACTGTGTCATCAGGAGGAAACAAAGAATCATGAAAGAATTGGGAAAAGGAAAAAATGAAATCAAATGTATTTCCTATGGAACAGGCATTCCAGTGGGTACAGTGGAAAGCATAGGTCCCATTTGGTTGGGACTCTTTTTTGGGGGGAGAGGTAATGGGGTGGGATAGTTGAGGAAGAAGAGAATAAGCAATTAATCTAGTATGTGATAGGAAATGGGATTTGGATTGTGACCTGCACTACTTACAATCACTGTGAGGTGGAGAGTATGATCAGATGGGAGTTTGTTAATCATTAAGTGAAAAATTTAAAGAGTGATTTTCAAATAGTCTTATGACCTAGAAATGGGGTCCATTCAGAGCATTAGACAGTTTAAGAGATAGGGCAAGAAATTAGAGAAGGAATGGTAATGTTCTCAGTTCCCAAGGCAGTAGACTAGATCTGAAATTTGATTCAGTGGTGCTGTCTCTGAGGTGCCTGTACCGCAGCAAAAAGAGACTAGTAAAACTTATTGACACCTCTCCTCTACCCACAAGAGAATGGAGTTCAGGCAGAAGACACATATGCAGCACACATGTTATGTATATGTAGTTAAAATTCTATTTCTGCACTTTATCTGGTTTCAATTTTTTAAATCTCACTGGGACATTTTTTTTTTCAAATTTTGCATTGAGAGCTATAAAATCTGACATATTCATTCTTAATTTCTTCTATTATGGATTGCATCTTAGTTTTTAACTTATTTGGAATTTATTGTTATTCAATATGTTGTTGGGATTCCAGATGATTTTATGTTTCATCAGGCATTGCTTTACTTTCCTTTGTCTTACACTATTTACTGAGACAGCTTTATAATCACTGAGGATTTGCTATCTTCTTTCATTCTAATATTAGGATCCTCTTTGTTGACTTATCTGCTTGTACTCTGAGTTTTTATTAAATTTCCTTCCTTGTGAAATCTTTGCTGTTTCAGTTTTTTCCCCTTTAAATACCCCATTATTCTCTGACTCCTCCCCCTTTTTTGGTGGGTAAATTCCCGAAGATGGATTACAAATCTGCCCCCAGCCTCTTGCAGTGGAGTACTTAAGTTTCTATAGTTTTGTTCCTGCCCTGATTATCTTCTGGAAAAGAGAGGATTCGTCCCAGTAGAGTCCCACCTCCCTTTCTTTCAGACCCACTGCAGCCACTTATGCTGAAACATCATCCAATTTCATGCTATGGCTCCCCTCTTTTCTTTCTTTGATTGGATTGTGTCTCCATCTGCCAGTTTTTGCATTGCCGGGGGAAGGTTGGGAGAATATTTTTGAAAGTTCTCTGTAGCTTTAGGTGGTAAGGCCTTCTCCAAGTAGAAAGGAACAAATTGTTTACCCTTCTCAAATTCTACTTCAGTCTCAAGTGGCCAGGAGAAATTAATGTCTGTTATTTGTTATGAGGTAGAAGATGAACTTAGGAGGTGAGATGTGCTGGCCAACTCTCTGAAGCAGGAGGAAATCCCATAGTGAATTTAAGGCACAAGCCTGGGTCAGTTTGTGCATCCTTAAAGTTGGAATGTGAAGGCTGGTTGGAGATGACTGTGGAGTGAGCACTTGCAATGAGGTTTGCATTCTCATTTGTTCATGTATAAGTATTTTACCCTGTAGCATTCTTTCATTTTTATTTTGTTGATTTAGTTTAAAGTGTTCTATACATGTTAATAATTCTGTTTTGGCAGGGGAGAGGGAGAGCCAGTGATCTGAGGAAAGTGTCTAGTCTGCCATCTTGGTCCCATGATCTGAAATTGTATCTTTCAGTTCTCTGAACTGCTTCTAGTGAAACAGATTCTCCATCTGCCATCCCTCACCCTTACCTCATTACCAGACTGCCTGAATTTGCATGGCTTTGATTATGATATTTAAATAACTTTTCACCTGTAATATATAGCAGCTAACCTACATACACTATATGTTCTCCCTTATCCTTTGGGTCACCTGCTATTTTAATTCTACTGATATCCCGGTGTCCCATATTTTTCCCCCACTTACCATCCCTAAGTACACCTAGGTGGCTCTATGGATAGAACTCCAGGCTTGGAGATAGGAAAACTTATCTTCCTGCGTTCAAATATGGCTTCAGATACTTACTAGCCATGTGACCCTGGGCAAGTAACTTAACCCCATTTGCCTCAGTTCCTCATCTGTAAAATGAGCTGGAGAAGGAAATGGCAAACCACTCTCGTTTCTTTGCTAAGAAAACCCCAGAGGGGTTCATGAAGAGTCAGGAATGACTGAAAAAGGACTGAACAAGAACAACAAGCAAGCAACCCTAAATGAATACTCACACACAGATGATGGTCTTTTGTACCAAGGAGCACCTTGGTTTCCAGTTTTCTAAATGTAATTGAATCCAATCTGTTGTGTATGTATATAACAAATTGTAAAATACTCATCCCAAATATATTTTAAATTTTATAGAAATATTATCCTATGTAGACACCATTTTTATGAAAATATTACTTGTTTGATAGAATTTCTTCTAATGACATTAACAACTGAAAATACCTTTACATGAAGCTTTCAGAGAAGACATGGAAATATAATTTTAGGATATAAAACTGGACAGAATAGTAATATTTACAGTGTTTCATTCATCTATTCCAAACTTCACACTTGATATATAAAGAAACAAGTATCAGAAATGTTAAATGAATTTTCCAGTCATTCAGGTAACATATGGCAAATTCAGAATTTGAACGTACATTATCTACACTTGGTCTTCTTTCTACTTTCCAAAGCTGCTGTACTAGAAACAAAATTTTAGAAAAATCAAAACTATGAGAATTAAGTAGCATTAGAGAACACTGTTTGGAGAAGGTGAGCTTTGAGATAAGCTTTGAAAGGAATAGGTTGCATATAGGTGTACACTGCCCTCAAAACCTTGAAAATTCACTAAGGTTTTTGGAACATCCTATAGAATTACACTTGAAGCATACTGGAGTAGCCTATATAAATCACTATAATAATGAATTAGTCTTTTGGAAGTGACTGGAGACTGTATAAGTCTTTCATTTCACAGGTTTCCATTAGAAGCAAAGACTGTGATGGACTAGGAAGTGATAAGACTATACCATAGTTGGGTACAAAATTTCTGTACAACAGTGTCTATTTTGACAGGAATCAACAGGAGAGTTGAATGGAGATAAGCAGTGAGATAAAAAAAAAAAAAGAGATAGTGTCAAAAATCTACACATTATATTATCAAGGCCCACTTTTAAAGAAATTGGATGTGAAGTCATGCATATCATTAAATCAATTTCTTTGTAGTCCCCTAAGTGTCCTTTCCCTTCCTTTTTCATGGAATTCATGAATAGCTCAAGTTAATACAAATAGCCCAAAGCTACATTTAAACTAATGCAGCCTAAATGAGATTTTAACCCTGGACCTCTCTTTGAAAAAATAAAAGAGCTTACTTTTTAATTGGATAGTGCATTTCATGGGAAAGTAAAGGGTGCAATGTTCATAAGGTTCCTGCAATGAAGGAAAAGTTTCCACCCTAAGGTCAACATCTGTTGACTTTGAAAATGACAACCAGTAGTCACAGTTGAGATATGGCCACCTCTAACAGGGGTCATTAGAAGAGCTTCTTCATAATTTCCAGAAAAATTCATAATAAATGCAAGTGTAATGTAATGTGAAGGAGATAGTTTTGGTTTTTTTCTCCTAGAGGGCTTTGCACAAGTCCTGCCCGCACAGCTTGTAGGTTAATAGAGGTGCAGCAGCAAGGTTGGATGCAATCAGATTTGATTGTGGGCTTCTCAGAGTTTGTTCATTTTTGTCTTGAGTTCCCTACACAAGAATGCAATTAAGAAACAAGCAGCTTAATGATGTTAATGATTGGTACTCAAAACCCAAAGGTGTCGGTTTAATCAAAAAGTCGGAATCTGATTCAAGAATAGGCCCTTCTCAACATGTGCTTCTCTACCACTTTGGGAGGGGGGTGAGTATTGACTCCTTAGGTGCAGGATGACTGAGCTTGAGCACCAATCACTTTTCTGGAAGGGGAAGCCTATCAGTTCCTTTGTGACAGTTGGCTATGATGGCAAGTGCTTTTCAGGTGGTATGACTACAAAGTACTTATTGGAATCAGAGAAGCTGACATTTGTTTTTCATTATATCGGCCTGAAGCACCTACAACCAGCTTTTCAAAAAGGCTTTTTGCTGTGTTAAATCATCTGGCTCAAGTCAAGGAAAGATGCAATTGTTTCCTCTATTTCCCTCTTTGTAGATTCTACTCATTGAGCCTAGTTCTGGCCTCTGAGGTCGAGTAGAATAATTATTATTGTATCCATTTTACAGATGAGGAAATTAGGAAACTGGGAGGTAAAAATGACTTGACTAAGATCACACAAACATTTATTTAAGTTGTGTATATGTGAATACACATGTCCAATTTTTAAAAATGAAAATGGAAGTAAACAGTGTAAATTAGCAATGTTAGCAGGAACTATATGATCCAAAATATTATAATGTAAAAACCCACCAAAAAGGCAGCACAGAGAGGTATCTGTGTTATAAAAAAGAGGGTCCTAGAAAGACAAAGAGATGAATAAAATTACAAGTCACTATACACTCCAACTGCTATTAATAAGCATATTTATTACAGCATTGTATTGCCAGAGTCCAATTGGCTGAGAAAGTATCAACATAAAAGAGCTGGCATTATTGTCCCTTAACTGCTCATTGTTTCATTATAAATTTTAATAGATATTGAGCAGCACATCTTATGGTTTGTAAAGAATACTGTGATATACTTTGAACAGAAACTGAGGGAGGAAGAAAAGAAAAAGAACTTTATGCACTTTTCTTCATTCCCTAATCCATTTGATTAGAACATGTTCCCTGGCTCTTCTAGTCTTTTAGAATTGGCAGCTATATTTGTGGGCCACCCTATGCTAGAAAATAAATAGTATATGATTTTCAAAGCAGTCACTAAAAGTCTTTGAAGAATTCAAGCCTGAAAGCTCACCCAGTTTCAGGCTTGATGATTCTGCCCAAGCTCCTTTCTTGTATGATAGAAGGCCAGTGCAGGTTTGTAAGCCTTTAGGGGGAAATTGGTGCTCTAAAATCAATTTCTTTTGGTTTGTAATTCAGAGGTGTACAAGCAGGTTGTAATGCAACAGAGAGGGGAAAAATGTCAGATTTCATACAAAGCCCAACCACACTAAAATGGTAAAGTGAGAGACAGAGACAGAGAGAGAAGGAGATTTAGAAATATTTACTGATACATGGAAGGACATGCTAAATGTGTATTAATTCTCTGACTATATTCTGGGGGAGGGCAACTGGGTATTGCAGCAGAAAGGACAATGTTGACCAAAGCAATCCTTCTTTAATAGTAATGGAGGGCAAAATATCTCCAAAAGGCAGGCCCTCTGATTCTACCAGCCTCCATAGTAGGGATATACAGTAAGACAAGGAGAAAACATCTGTAAACCAGAGCAGCTGAAGAAATTAACAGCCAGTAGCTGGTGAGACTGGAGATAGTGCAAGACAGCTGGCCTACTGATTTCCTCATAGAGTCAGACCTACTGCCTATCCATGCTGACCCAGATTCCAAGACTCTTTCTCAGAGGGTTATGGCTTCTCTTGAGGAGACCTGGAAGGGAACACTGCTGAGGGTACTTTACTCATGTCCCTTATGAAGCACCCAGAGATAATCTTGCAAGATCTTCTTGATGTTGGGGACTGCATAAGACTGTGCCACATAGATGCCAGTGCATGCACCAACTGCAAAGCTCATCACCACAGATACCCTCAACTTGGCCACAACGTAGACAGGTAGGAAGCCCTTGAAAAAAAGGAGATGACAAGATCAGGCCTTCCACTTTCACACCTCTCTTGACCTCCTCCTCTAGGTACCACTGTAGATCTTCCAGCTGAATCTTTAGGAAAGCCAGGTCTTTCACCTTTGACATCAAGTCTTTGTCAGCCATCATCTTCCTCACAACCTCCAACTTACTCTTTAATGCTCTTGATTAAACTAATTTGTATAATTCAACTTCAGTTTTCTTATTTGTAAAATTAAAAAAAAAAACTAGATGCCTCTTTAAGGTCTCTTGCAGCTCCAAATGCTATAATTTATTTTTTTTATATAATTTTATAATCATCCTAAATATATTAAGTGTGGTGTAACTTAAAAAGCCCTGAACTTGTATTCAGAGGGCTTTAATTCTAATCCAAACTCTGTTCTTTACTATCTTTATATCCTAGCAAATTCACTTAAGCACTTTGTACAGAAAAGAAAGCAAACTAGTTATTTAGCTTAAATAAGAAAAGTCTTGAGGGGTATGATTAAGGAAGAAATGTACTATGTGAATGGTTGTCATTTTGATGGGAAATTTGATTTGTTCTATTTGGCCCCAGAGAGCTAAATTAGGAATAACAGTAGGACTTGTGATATGCAGTAAGGCTTGGTATAAGAAGAAAGTATCTTTTAGGGAGAGAGATTCAAAGTTGTGATTTTGTCATCAGTACGGGCAACTCCCTTCCTGAGTACTCATTTCCCAGATGTTGATGGGCAAAATCTCCATATAACCTTAGAAAATGTCCTGAACTCACTGAGAGATTAAACTATTTGTTCACACAGATAGCATGTTTTAGAGGTATCACTTGAACATGGGTCATCTAGTCTACCATCTCTCTATCCTGCCAAACTGCCTTGAATGGAATAGACACTTGACAAAGCCTTGATCATTCCTCATTAGGGATGGTGAAGAGGATATTCTTGTTTCTGATACAAGTCATTACAAATGGTCTCTGAGGTTTCTTTCAACCCTGATAATCTGAATATGAGGAAAAACTACTGAGAATTACAAATAAAAACTAACCGGTCATTTTATGGGAAGGGAGTGGAGTACCTCATGTGTAACTTGAGTGATTTCAGAAACCAAATTTATGTAAAATTTCATGAAAAACAAGTTTGTTTTTTGTTTTTCAAGAAAAAATATAAATAACTTCACACATGATTTATCAAATGCATAATATGTGGAGGACATTAAGAGAATGCCTGAAGACTAGAATGATTAATCCACTGAGAAAGAATTATAACATATGCACAGTATCTGTCCTGTATCTCACATTAATTATGATCCAACTCAGGTTTTGAATTTGATATCTCTAAATAAAAGGGCAGCCACCTGAACTCCTAATCTGACTTTGCAAAATATCTCTTGGAGTTCTCTGAATGGAACTATCTATAATTTAGCTGTATTTTCTTCATTTTGCCAGGTGGTGGAAACCTGACTAGCATGCTAGTCAACATTTAATTAGCACTTGCTTTGGACAAATAGAAAACTGTTTTTTGCAAAGTCACTAGCAACTGAATGCTCAAATTCAATATTTTTTTTTCAGTCACTGTTCTCCTTGACCTTTTTGCAGAATGTGATATTGTGATATTCCCACATTCCTGATATTCCCCTCCTCCTTTGGCTTCCAAAATACTGGTCTTTCTTTATTTCCTACCAATCCAACTGCTTCTTCTAAGCCTTCTTTGCTAGTTTATTGCTTGATATTTACTCTATCTCTTGTGTGGAAGTCTCTATGCTAAATATACAAAAACAAAAATATGAAAAATACTGCTTATCTTACAGGAATTTACATTCTGCTTTCAAGAGGTTGGGGGAAACAGGAGCAGGGAAGAAGAAGCATAGAACAGGTACCCACCTACATATAGTCCAAATAAACTTGAAGGAGAGAATACTAAAAATTTCCAAGCAGTGATGAATAAGAGAATATTTCACAAAAGAGGTAAAACATGAGCTTGAAAGGAAGACAATATATCTGAGAAAGAAAGATCAGGGTATTCCAGGCATGGGCAATGGCTCACACAAATGAATGGGGTGGAGTAGGGGGGAAATAAAGTATTTAGTTCAGGAAACAATGAGTAGATAGATTTATTTGAATCAAGAGTTTTTGAACATTAGCAATATGAAATAAGGCCCCACAATGTAGGTAGAGTCAAACCATAGAAGACCAAGGGAAGGAGTTTGGATTTTATGGGTAGTTACTAAAAGATATTTTATAAGGTGAGTGACATTGTAAGACCTGTGCCTTAGGAAGATGATTCCTGCAACTTTTTTAGATGATGAATCAGAGAGGGAACAGAGTAAAAGCCAAGGAGACCAGATGACTACTACCTCTAAATGTTTAGCTCCAGTCACTTTTCAGTGCCAGCACATTTCTAATTACTCATTGCACATCTATACCTATATGTCCCACAGACACCTCACATTTACCATGTGCAAAGCTGAAATCATACTATTTTACCACCACCAAATCACCTTCCTTCCAACTTTTCAGGTTCTTACGATCGTACCATGTTTGTCACCTTTGAAGATGTTAAGTTTTTCTTGCCTTTTCATTCTCCTTCACCTTTTTCATGTTATCAGTTACTAAGTCATATTAATTCTACTGTGGCAATATCTAATAGCCATTTTCACTTTTCATTGACATGCCACCAGCCCATTTCAGATCCTTCTTATATCTTGCCTGGACTAAGTAGTCCCCATACTTCAATCTCCCCCTTATTTCATCTACTGGTCACACAATTGCCAAAAGAACATTCTCAGTTGCGAGGTGTATTGTTGGTACTTCTCTGCCCAAAAGCCACCAGGGGCTCCTCCATGCCTAGAGCTCTCCTTAGTCAAAGACTGAAAGCCCTTCAGAACAAGGCTACAGTATAATTTTTTTTAGTACATCCCCCTCTTCCTTCATGCATTGCACATTGAAACCTAACTGAAATTGTTTACTATTGCATCATGTTTTCCATCTCTTTGCATCTACCATTTGCAAGCCATTTCCCATCCCTGGAATGAATTTCCTCAATGTTCTGCTTCTTAAATCCTTCTCTCTTAAAAATCCAGCTCATGTGCTGGATTTTTTTAAGCCTGGAGTAGGCTAATCCTTATTCATACTAATTTGGTGATTCAAGTTCAAACTTGGAATGAAATGAGACAATTATAGGCCATCCATCAACACAAGATGGGTTACTTAACCATAGCTTAGGAAGGGTTATTCAGCAAGCATATAATACTGATTCAGTTCATGCTGGTTTCTTGCCTCACTGTTGTTCATACTGGTGTGCCAGTAAAGCCTAAAAGAGAGCAGTTCCTGTCTCCTCATTGCCTGGCTTATATATTTAAGCCACCAGGAAGCTATATCAGTGCACCAAGCATTAGGCCTCTGAGACAATTAGGTCGCAAGGATGGTTTCATTATCTTTAAAGAAAAACTAGCATAGTCTACATGACAGATAATACTTTTACCCCACACCTCAGATGGAAGTGTTGGGTTTTTTTCTCTTCAACTTTATTATAGCAGTTTATCTAAATTTATCCTTTAATGTTATTAACTTCTTGCTTGTATCATATTTATGTACCAATTTCTAGCAGTATTGATAACCTAATTGCAGTAGGTCAGTGTTTTAAGGCTTTGATTTGTTATGTGCTTTGGACCACACAAAGCATATTGCGCTAAAATAAACTAGGTATTATAATACTTTCATCTCTGTTGTGAACATTCAGAACTTGAGATTTGCCCTGCTATAGGGCTTGATATATTTTGGAGTACTTATAAGTTTTGTAGCTACTTGATATATTTGCACTGAAATAAAAGGCTTAAACCTTCGGTGATCTTTTGTGCTATCCCAGCTAGGGCCTGTCCAAAATACAAACTATGCATTTCTTTTTTGGTGAAAATCCTAGAGACAGCAGTGCCATTCGTTTTCCCCAAATCCAAGTGATTGTATGACTAAAGTAGTAAATATTTCTCTGTTAAAACAGGCAATTAAACTAAGTATCAGGTGAGTGTGACAGAATATTCCTTGACTGAATTTCACTTCTTAGATGATCCAATTGATGTGTGTGTCTGTCTCTTCTATTTGCTTCCAAGTACCTTGAAGGCAGAAACTGCAGCGTTTTTCATTTCTAAATCCCCAGTTATAAGCACAAAACCTATCACATCAATGATGCTTATTAAGTGTTTTCTGAATTGGAAGGCACTGAGAGAATTTTGTACCATAAGGAAACCTACAGTCCCTTTTCACTTGAAATAAATGTGAAGCTGAAATTAGCTCAACACACAAAACATATTGAAATGATGGGTTTTTATCTTCCTAGAAGCAACTAGAAGTTTCTCTTCTTTCAGCATCTTCCTTCTCCTTTCCTTTCTAAAACCACCTTGCTACCCTTGAGTCTTTCCACCATAGGAAAATGAAATTCTACTATGTTGTCCAATGTATCCTGTTCTCAATAATTTCTGGGCTAATTGTTTCATTTTTTGATTACCCAAGCCCTTTGTTTCCTTGCCTTGCCTTCTTTTCCACTGTCTGCCTTTAGATAATTCTGTAATCCTTCTACCTTTCATAGCCCATGGCTTACATTTACACAACACATTATAACTGATTCAATTTTATTCAATTCAATAAGAATTTGAGGACCTACTTACTCTATCTCAGGTACTGTGCTAAGCCCTGGGGATACAAAGCATCAAAAATAAATAACATTAGTGACTTTCTTCTTGAAGCATTTATTCTACTAGGGAGAAATGAAATAGATAAGTAAATACAAAATAATTGCAAAAGAAATACAAATAATTGGGGAAGCACAGAACAGTAACAAAATGCTTTTCTTGAAATAACATCATGAAGTAGAAAAGTGTAAATGTTGTTATAGTATCCATAATACAGAGAAGAAACAATTTCATTTCACAGAAAATGAAGTCA